>JAHKKF010513822.1:0-16163 GCA_019740295.1 Labeo calbasu | reverse complement strand
GCAAAGGACCAGCTTAAACCAGCATCAAAACCTACCTAACCAGCATTCCAGCATCAAAACATACCTACCAGCATATGCTGGTTTTTTCACCAGGGATGCTAGTGGAAAATGGATAATAGTGACTGCCCTATTGGAAAAAACAAAAACAAAAAACAGCATATGCTGGTTAGGTATGTTTTGAAGCATGCCAGCTGGTTTAAGCTGGTCTAAACTGGCCATGTGCTGGTCTTAAACAATTAGCTCCTGCTCAGGACCAGCTCATAACTGCTTCAAAACATACCTAACCAGCACATGCTGTTTTTTTTTTCAACAGGGTGACAACCAGGAAGAAATGGTACCCAGAGTTGCTCCATTTTTAATGGGCAAACATTGTCTGTGTAGATCACAGGTAATGGCTATAATGGAGCATTATCTGACCAACAAACAACACTAATGTTTACGCCTGCACATTAATGTACATGGTGAGTAAAAATTGATATAAAGGTATGTCTTCTGGTGGCAAAGGTGACATATATTTACACTACATTTTATACTTTCTATATCAGGGGAGTTCAATCCTGCTTACAGCTCTAACTTGAATTAAAAACACCTGAACCAGTTAATTAAGTACAGAAAGCAAAGCTGCTCCAAAGTCTCTACAGATAGAAAACAGGCAGAACACAATGGTACACAGGAAAAGAGACCAGAGGTAGTTTTTTTTAAAGGATGTCAATGGCTTCACTATGCCTGATAAACTACTTTTGTGGGAAAACAGCTTATCATTTAATGAATCAGTGGCTAATCTTCAACATGTTTGGCATTAAACATTTGTTTTGGATTTGTATATTTTTAGAGCTTACACAGAAAAAAATTGCTTTATAAGGAAAGTCAAAGACAATGCCACAGGTTGGATTCAGTTCACGGCACCATTCATTAATTTCTGTGGTATCTGCAAAGAGTGATAGACTGTCGCACAACAGAACAGTGATTCATTAATGCCTAAGCTATGATGTGACTGGTTATGAAGGCACATGTGATAGAGCTATTGTCCTTGGTATCTCCCAATAATAAGACTATCTCTGCAGGTGTGTTGTAGTACGTTGGAACTAAACTAAGTACCAAAGTGGCCCTCCAAGAGCAGAACTGGACACCTTGCTCTAATTTTATAATAATATCCCACTGTCAAGAACATATTCATCATTACACAGACAGGTAGATGAGTTGACCTTCACTCCACATGCTTTAAAAAGGAGCTTCAAAGACTGTTCCAGGGAATCTCTTCCAGGGGTGCTTAATCCTGCTCCTAGAGATCTACCTGCAGAGCTAAAATTCAAGTCTAATCAAACACACCTGAACCAGAAAATCAGAGGTTTGGGATTCATACAAATTTAACAGATAACATTAAAGTTGTGGTGTTAAATCCTATATCTGAAGGACCTTCTCCCGGCAGAGTTTACTTCCAAACCTAATCAAACACACTTGAACCAGCTATTACAAACAAGTATATCTGAGAGGTTTGGAACTAAACTCTGCATGGTAACCCTCCAGGAACAGGGATTGACAACCCTGTGTCAAAAAAGGGTTGAAGCTGAACTAAATGAAACTAAATTAAATAAGTTATTCAACACAAGCAAATTACAAATTTTCTTTGCCAATGTTTCATGCAGGCATGCAGTCGTATAATTTTTGATTAGGAAACAAGGGAACTAAGTTTCAAATACTGATCTCTAATACATTAACAAAAATATGAACAAACTCTTTTTATTGTTACACTAGGTGTCCTAAGTTACCAGTATCTTCATCCTGGTACTAAGTGTCTTTTTTTTAGGGGTTCAAGTGTATAGTGCTGAAATCAAATTGTAATTGTTAGAATGGCCAAAAATCAGCAATATCCACATAAAACTGGCCAAACCATAAGTTGTAGAGACTTGAAACTTGGAGGTATGGTAGTAGTCACATCATCAACAATGTCACCAAGGCTTGCACCAATCGGCCTGTCGGGGGCGCTACAGTGATCAAAAGTACGAAATTGCTCATAACCCCTAAACCGTCGGTCGCAGACTCAAGTGTCTTATGTCGTTGGAATCCTTGGCTCATGTGCTTGGTAAAATTTTGGGGTATTTTGGATTATTTTGAAAAACCTATTTTTGCGAACTAGTCCTAGGCTTTTCACCCAGTTGGAACCAAACCATTGCAGAAAGATTCTCTGGAGAGTGAATATCAGTAATTAATTAAAAAAGTTGAACTTTCAACTCACTGTCACAAAGGGATGCCAAAAAATTCAAAAGGACTTCGTAAAATGCCTATAATGGAATAAGATATCTTCACCAAACTCAGAACACCTATGTAAGAGAAAAAGATTTAGAAAACCTACTTTTGCAAACTTTCAGTCTGGAAAAAAAACACTGCGGCACAATTCTCTGGACTCTCTAGGTCAATAATTATCAAAAAAAAAAAAAAAAAAAGCTTAAATTTACCTTTTGCAAAGCTATAACGGGGTCGTTTAGAAAAGGAGCTTGTCCAAATCTACCCCAAATCCTATAAAGCCTAAAGGAAAACTCAAAACTTCACGAAACCTGCTGAGCACATGCGATTCTAAACAAGCAAAGTTTTAAGGAGATTGGACAACAGCTTTCGCTATAACAGTCAAAAACGTTACAAACATAATATTTCTATGGTAAATTACTTGGATTTGCCATTGATTTAGGTGGTTACAGTGTTGCTAAATAATGTCTTTTTCCATATGTGCTTAAATGTCTTAAAGCGCTTGGACCCTGGTAATTACTGATTGCAACTAAATCTCCAGCAGTCCTCTTTCTTTGATTTTGGGTTTGATTTGTTTGATTGTAGTCAAGAATTGTAGTCAGTTACAATTTAAATTATTAATAATATTTAGTTTGGAAAGTTGAAAGTTGCCTTTTTATGTGTGTGTTGTGCAATTAAGTCGTTTGTGCGATGCAGTTGTCTGAATCAGATCCTGAGGACAGACTGCTCCCTGTCTCCTCTTTGAAGTGTTGTTCAGGTCAAAACCCAATGAGTCCTTTTAAGTGGTGGTAGGTCTTAGTCAGGGTCTCTTCAGGGGGTGTCGCTGATTTTCTGAAGTGTGTCTCAGGGGAAATGTCTAACTTCATCAGCACTGCTTACTTCAGATTGTTGTTGGTTCAGGAGGACTTCTTGTCCATGAATTTGGCTATCACAGTTTACTGTAATGAACTGTAATGGAAATCATCCAGCCTTTAAATGTGTATCCTGCAAACCTGGTAAATTGAATAATTTACTAAACTTCAATAAAAAAAATAAAAATAAATAAACTTTAGGTATAGAAAGATATTAAGAATTACTTTTAGAAAATATTTTGAAAATGTAATTAGTTTTTCATTTTAATTGGCAAATATTTTTTCTTGTAAGCACAAACCTCACTACACCTTGTGTTTATGCTTATAACATCTTCCCTGAAAAAAAGTTTTAATATTTATTCCAATTCTGTTTCTGTTTCTAGTTAAAAATGTTTAGGTATTTTTAATGGAACAAATCAACAAGTGTAATCTGATCTGTGGCCTAGCATTCATCATACATACTTTTACAAGACAATATACATTCAGTGGAATATTCCATATTCCAAAATGTGAAAATGAATGAATAGTGTCAATTTTTGGAATTAAAGATTCATTTAATTCGTTTTGTGTACCGTTGAGCCTTATAACCAATCAAACATGCTTATGTTGAATTCAGGAATGCATTGGCCAATCAGAGGCGCTTAGATTAGTCAGTGCTGAAAACGTCGGAGATGTTGATGAGTGTGCTTAAAATGTAAAGATTTCTATTATAATATTTAAGGAAAAAATATAAGGGAAGCTTGAACATATCAAGCCAAAGGGGCAATAAGGACACACGATCAACACTCTGCCTCAATTTTATGTGATCAGACAGATTGTGACTGTGAGCATAAATCAGATCAGGCAGGTCCTGTTTCTCCCCCTCTCTGTAGTCTCATTAGATGCTAAAGCATTCATGTCATCTCAAGTTTGAGGGCCATTCCTTACACTTGACAGGATGCCTATTTCAAAATCCTCAGGCCACATAACACTGCTATCAAGCAAAATGGCTAACAGCAGATTTACTAATCATCTAAGGGCACTTGAAATGTAATATAACTCACTGATAGCACTGTTTACATGTCCACGCAGTCTGTGTTGTTTTAGCGCCCAGCTCATTAATGAAATTATTAGGTAACACTGCAAGCCCAATAAATTAGTGCTGAATGCAGTTTGCATCCTGCAGGTCAGTTCTGTGTGGAAGTACAGTGCAGTAGCAAGTTTTGGAAGATGTAGCAGACTACTGCGATGTAGCAAACTTTACTGGCAATTTGCAGTATCATTCCATTGCTGCAATCCAGACTCTTAAATTGACTATTTTAAAGATAGAACATGTGCTTGACTGCACCGCACATTTGGAAATTTCTAGTTATAATGTTCTTCTCCATCATTTGTTTACTATTTGATTATGGTCATTATAAGTCTGATTAGGGTCATTCTTCTTTTCCAGCGGCAGGTGGTGTCCTTCAGTTTTGGAACAGCACGAATCAACTTTAACTTGTAATAAATCATAAATTGTGTGCACATTTGCATTTTTAGTGTACGAAATTAGTGCACTGTCCATAGCAATGTATTGTCTTCCTTCATTTTGAACGCATATTTTATGTTTGAGAAATATGATGTGTAGCAAAGTTGGCATGTCCCTCTCATACCTCAAAGAGTCATGATCAAAAAGTCATGGTTTTCATTTTTCAGTCATTTTTCTTCTTAATGTCCACATATGTAGCTTTTTTTATGTTCCACACCATAGTAAAACAATTTAGTTCAGCCTCAATATCTGCAGCCCCTTAATATATAATATATAAATATGTGTGATGTAAAACTGGTAAAATTTTGGCATGTTTGATTTTTAAAAATGTAAATGCATTTTGATTTTTTATCACTGGGTCTAGTATAATATACTATTTTAAATGCATAGCCATAAAGTATATTAATATTTTGAATAACAAGCATTGTGACAAATTATTATGCCTATCGTTTGCAATTCAAGAATGAGACAATAATCCTAATTTACTTAATATGCAGCCTAATGTACTTAGATAAGAGTTGTGTATGTACTGCAAAGAATGCCAATAACGTAATTCAAATTTGTATCAACATCTGGTTTAAACTGCAGCATGATTATTCAAGAAAAAAAAATGCAGGGTTTCAAGTAGCTCAGCTATTTAGTGAATTCATCCTTGAATGTTAATCATAAATTTAGGCATTGATGTTGGAAGAGAAAAATGAATGCACATTGTTCACATTATTTTCATAGATGGAGAGGAAGAAGCCTAAAAGCAAAGTGGGATTCTAATTTATATCTGTGGGAGTGTTCTTTCTGTTCTTGGTGTTAATTTGGTGTGATCCCCATCCCACTGGCCTTCATTGTGCTCTGATCCAGAAAGCCGAGCAGTTCCACAGTGCTCCCTCCCTTTTCTCTCATATACTTTCTCTTCTCCTTTTCTCTCTGTACTGCTGTGAGGGCATCAGGTGGTGTCAGAACTCATCAGGCTGAAGGCATCACCAGTCCCAAGTGCAGTTCATTTGATTGTCACATCTAGAGGAGACTCACAACATCCTAACAATGGAGGTGGTAGAGAGATTTAGAGGTGGAGAGCGAAAGCGTGTACAGGGTTGTGACCTGTGCACTACTAACAGACAATGATTTATCTACCCTGATGCCCTGTTTCAAAGTGATTTGGGAGTGACTGAGGTGTTGCAAGATACTTTCAGTGGATTTACTGCTTGATTCCAGATTCTACAGCAAACTACTAAATTTTCATGACACATTCTTTAAATGTAAATGAATTTTGCTAATAATCTGCAGCTGGGAGGACATGGAGACTAGAATGGCAGACAGTCATGTTTTCCTTGGAGGGAAATTAAAGTTTACAGTTTCTGTTCTGCTTAAACAATAACACAGCCATCAATGTTGACTTGAAACATTACAAAGGATTTCATCAGCCAAGACAGAGGTGCTTCAGTGTCAGGTATCTAGGTTATTTGCGGGAATGTACAAGCTTCCACTAGAAAGAATGTGTAATTTGAGACCACAGTTCTTAGTATAAAGCAAATTTGGCATTCACCTAAATCTGTCATTCGCAGTAACCCATCATTTAAATGTGCACAAATGCATTTACAGAGATTTTCTTGAAATTTCTTTAGTGTAAGCTGATGTTTGATGTAATAACTTCCCATTTTAGCTATGTACCCTCTTCTGCATGCAGAGGCATTTGCTGTGATTCAATCACAAATGACCAGTCAAGACACATTACTGTTTCCGCCTAGTATTAACATCAAATGTATCTTCTGTGACCGCTAACCTTCAGATTTCATCAATTTCTTAAATTATCACACTCTGCATCAGTTTTGTGGGAGTGCCGGTTGCTGTACATAATTATTACTGAATAACTGAACCCATGTTGTGAGGCTTGCAAGTGAAAGGGAACAAAAAGGAAAGGAGCTGGAAAGGAAGCCAATGAAAAACTATCAGCTGTAAGCCACATGTTTTGTCTTGGTAGGTTTTGTGAGGCTTATCAACATAAGTAATAATGCAATCATTATGAAACAATGACTACGGACAAAATTGTTTATAATCGTCCATTTGACACAAGTGGTGTTTAAAGAATGACGTTTTAGTGCAAGAATGTTTGTAAATCTCTTCTTACACTCATAGCTTTAATTAATATAAATCACATCTGGTCGGGTGGTTGCATACCGTCCAGCAGAAAACGCTTCTGGAACTTTATAAGTACTCCAGTACTACTCTCTGTTGGAAATGAATGACTTGTAGTCTGTTGTTTATCAACTATACACTGCACATGTGTTGTGGTCATGTGTTTATGAACACTTTCACTTGCCTGTCTTGACTGGGGACTTACTTGAGACTTGAATGCAAAATTTGAGACTTGACTTGGGACTTTAATGCAAAGACTTGAAACTTTGCAAAATAATGACTTGGTCCCATCTCTGCCATTTACATTGCATTTAGTGCTGACCACTTCTGATCTGACTACCAAAAATGGATGTTAATGCCAGGCATTAATGATTTCATTCAACTCTGTGTTTTGTCACCTCCAACTAGAGCTCATGCTATAAAAGCACCAATGGGAGTGGAAAGTTCTGTGGATTATTTATTCACAGTGTGTGAATTAAAGAACACAGATGCTGCCAGATCTTTTTCATAATGACCAATGTAATCTACCAAGAACAGTGCAAATTAGCATATGGTTTATTAATGTTTTTTTGGGGTGTTAAATAATGGCACAAGTACCCTTTTTTCTGAAAGTAAAACAGTTGATTTTTGCTAAGCCTTACAATGTTAAAATCAGATCATCTTCTAAACTACATGAAACCCCTCTTCATTAAAACCCTTTTACACGTGAGTTTAAAATATTCTAGCTGAGCCCCCAGGGTGAGTTTTTTTTAGGCGACCGTTATTTAGAACGTATAGCTTTATTGTTTCCATGGCGACACGTCGTGCTTGTCACGTGACACACCACAGCCACAATAGCCCTGTATGACACATGTATCACTTTTATCGTTTTCCCCTTTTTATTATTAATATTCACAAACGTGCTCACTGTATTATGAAATATCTGTTATTCCGATTCTGAAATATGTGCAAGGAAATGTATTTGGAGGTTTAAACACTTTTATAATGAGCGTGTTAGTTGATCTATGCCGAGTCATGGGCGCCGCCATGTTAATTCGCGCTGAATCCGAGCTGTGGGATTTACAAGACCAAATTCATCCTCTCCTCCCAAAAACATTAAAGCAAGTCTCTGGTGAGCTTGGAGAAGAGCAGAGTAAACTTTATAGTTACCTACACAATGTGTATATGATATCAATAAAACATGTCGTCAGGTAACATTTGTAAGGATCATTATTGCCGCTTCCATAGACATCGGTGTGTATTTTGCTAACTGTAAATGCATCGTTTTACTAGGATTTATGTGTATTTAAATGTCTGGAACCTAAAATAAGCATTATATGGTTGAAAAGACGGAATAGTTGCGATAATATGACAAGCGTTCAGTGTGTCAGATCTGGCTTAGCGCCAGTCAAAGCGCCAAAGCAGATTTGAATTCAGCAGTTGATCACGTGACGCGCTGAACGTTCAAATCACACCGGTGTGATCGTACGCTTCAGGGACCAGCCAAGAATGATCACACTGGTGTGATTGTACGCGTGAAAGGGTTAAGTATTTAAAATGTCATTGTCCCTGAGTTTGCATCTTTGTTTATTGGGAGATGGTATTTAACAAATCATTTATTCAGAGTAATTAAGCACCTGTTTAATCTCTGAACAGAGCTGAAAATAACTTTGTATGGTCCTGTCAAGCGTACAAAAACATGAACATGATGAATAAGACATGTGGATTTGCATTGTTAAATGACATAGTGCTGTTCCCTGTTGTTCACTCCGACATTGTGTCGAGTGATGACACTAGGGGTCGCTCTAGGGACCCCAAACACCTCTGACAACTTTTGAGAAAAGGCCAGTGAAATTGGGTGTGCAAAATTTGCATAGCTGGCCACACGCCGGGCATCCGGGTATAAATAGGCCAGCATGGCATCTGCTCACGTTCTGTTCTGAGGAGTCAGAGGCAGTTCGGAGTTGTGGCATGAGGGACACGACTCCATTCCCTCCATCAGGGAACGAGGGTTACCATACGTAACCAAGATGTTCCCTATCTGTTGTTCACTCCGACATTGTGTCGAGTGACGACACTAGGGGTCCCTATAACATCACGCCACAACTGCTGGACTGCGTCACGAGTGAACGAGGGTGCAGATATCAAAAAGCCAATGTGTGGAGTAAATGCACCTCACCACTTCGTGACCTTCCAACGCCCAAGAACTTGACCTGCTCTCTACTGGAGAGCCGCCATAAGGTGGAGGTCCTTCAGCCGGAGCCTTTCCTTGTAGTAAAAAACAGTAGAAAACGGTTGAGAATCTTGGCAAGAATGCTGAGACTGTGGCTGTTCCTCCCGAGGGAGGGAAGCCACCATGGAGATCACATCCTACCCGAAGGGGAGGTAACATGTGAAAAACCAAAGGACTCACAGAGGGAGTGCTACATAAGGAGAATTCTGAGGTGGGCTCCACATAAGAAGAGGCTACCGAAACTCAGAACTGCATCTCAGGGGAATATAGGTGGAAAATACACACATGGAGCACTACATGTGGCTCCTCATGCGGCAACCCGAAAAAAAAGTTATTTTCAGCTCTGTTCAGAGAATATATGGCAACCCAATACAGGAGTTCACATGTGGCAACCTACCTTGTATTGGGTTCTAATAGCAAGTTCCTCCGCCGAACTTGGCTACGTGAGATGTGCTAGAATGATTGAAGGAGTAGTTCAGGGTTCACCTGGGGAGACTTACTCAACTGAAGAAGTGTAATCACTCTAAGGGGGAAGCGCTATAGAAAGCTCTACACCATACCAGTCTCCTGAGCCCGGCAGCTTGCGATTAGGACTCCGGAACATACTGGCTCCATTCGCAAATTAGAGAATCTGCCGAATGTGTTAGGTGTAGCCCAACCTGCAGTTTTACAGATGTCAGTTAGATAGGCCTGTGACTCCCAGTGCAAGGTAGGCCTCTGGCCTGGCCGTTTGGATCGTATCCACAACCAGTGGGAGATCCTATTTTGGGGACAGTGTTCCCTTTCTGCTGTCCACCAAAACAGACAAGAGCTGTTTAGAACGTCTGACCTGCGGGTACGTTCAGAATCATATGTAGGGTACGGACTGGGCAAAACAGACAGATTGAGGTCCACTTCTTGGGAAGGGATAGCTTGCAAGGTCACCACCATAGAGTGGCGGGTACCTCGGCATGTATTCAGCCCGGGTTCTCAGAACAACGTGAGAGTGTACCGGCCTGAATTCCAGGCATGAAATGTTGACGGAGAGGGATTGAAGATTTCCCGCTCTTTAACAGAGGTGAGCGCAGTCACTGTGGAGAGGGCACAGAAACTAACTGACTGGAGGGGCTCAACGGATCTTACTGTAGACCACAGACAGATCAAGAGGGGATGTGGTGCAGCCTGGGAGGGTTCAACCTCTGGGCGCCTCTAAGGAATCTGATAACAAATCGTGCTCCACCGATCTGCCTTCCACCAAGTCATAGTAGCTGCCACATGGATCTTGGGTATAGAAGCAGAAAGGTGCCTATCCAGGCCTTCTTGAAGGAGGGATACCACAGATTTGATGCCGCATCTCTGTGGGTTCTTCTCTTAGGAAGAACACCTGCACCATTTTCAGGACGTACCACCGCCTAGTGGAGGGGGCTCTGTCCTGCATAAGGTGCTTACCACTGTAGATAGAAAGTTTCTGGAGACCTCTTGGTCGCATCCAGGGACCAAAGAAGGAGGTTCTAGAGATCTGGGCACGGGTGCCAGATTGTGCCCTTCCCCTGAGAAAGGCTCACCGGGGGATAGGCGTGCTTGTGTAAGCCGCTTGGCCAGCTGTGTGCCCATGCATCTGTACCGAGGGGGGGCCTTGGTCAGGCCGTACCACCACTGGCAATGAGTGGATTCTGGTGAGACGAACAGAACTACCTGTGCCTGGTCAAACTGACTCCAAATCAGCTGGACTGTCTGAGGGTGGGGCCTCCACTCACCTCGGAGCGAACTTGTCGCCCGGAATGTGAGTGGCACACAGAAGCTTGAGTCTGTGCTGGCTTCAGAGCAGGAGATTGCGGGCCAGTTGTGACATACGAAAGGAGTGTACACCACCTTGGTGGTTGAAGTACACCACAGTCGCTGTGTTGTCTGTCCAGACCAACATATGCTTGCCCTGAACTAAGGCCGAAACCTCTTCAGGGCCCGAAGCATTGTCAACAACTCCAGGCAATTGAATGCCAAAGCAGCCGAGGGCCTAACCAGACCCCTGAGGCTGCATGCCCCTTGCACACGGCGCCTCAGCTTGACTTGGAAGCAACTGTTGTTAAAATAGTGCATGTAGACACTTGTTCCAAGGGTACCCTTGCCCGTAGAAACAAAATGTTTCCCCAAGGGCTGAAGATTTGCAACACAAAAGTGTGATGTACACACAATGTGTGCCTGGGCGCCATGCCCATCTCGGGACTCGGTATGAAGTCAGTGCTACAGCGGTTTCATATGCATCAGGTCCAGCAGCGTGACCGAGGCTGAGGATGCCATATGCCCCATATGATACATATCATGGGGGGCCTCTGAACTGAATCACTGACTATACTCAGTCTAAAGAAAGACGTGACGTCACAGTGACCGAGCTCACACAGAGAAAAGAGAAACCCTGTACTGAGGAGAGTTTACTCTTTTCCCAGATGACCTGAAGTCCCAATCGAGCCAGGTAGTTGAGAACCACATCCCTGAGAGTGCAAACCGAACCTCGTGAGTGTGCTAGGACCAGCCAGTCACAGAGATACTGAGAATGCATATGCCTACTTCCCTGAGAGGGGCAAGGGCAGCCCCCGTGACCTTCGTGAAAGTGCGGGGAGGGAGAACCTTGTACTAATGAGCCCGACCTCGAAGATGGAGTCTTGGAAGGGTCAAGACATGACAGTATGTGTCCTTCAGGTCTAACGCCACAAACCAATCTTGAACCTTGACACATGAAGAAATGTGTGTTTAAGGGTTAATATTTTGAACGGGAGCTTGTGAAGGGTCCGACTCAAAAAATCTCAGATCTAAGATCCACCACCCTTCCTGGGTACAATGAAGTAGGGGCTGAGAAACCCCTTCTTCATGTTGGCTGAGGGGATAGGCTCTATCGCACCCTTTCCTAGGAGGGTTGCGATTTCCGCTTGAAGGACCACAGCATTCTCGCCCTGAGCCGATTTTGTAAGAGAATGCCATAGAACTTGGCGGACGCCTCGCAACCTGAGTTGTGTAGCCGAGTCGGGTAGTCCTGAGAAGCCAGCGGGAGGGATTGGGCCCCAATCATCTCGGGACTCTGCTAGCAATCTCAGAGGAACTACACCCGACGTACCTGGAGTGGGGATGTCATGGCTGTTTAATAGAGCAAAGGGCGCCGTGCCAGGAGAACATGGGGTGCCTATGCCAACATGCAGAGATACCAGGTGAGTGCCCAACACATCCTGGTCTGCAGACTCAGCATCTGGCAGTCTCATGGAGGGCCATAGTGCTGTAAAATAACCGAGAGGAGGAACTCTCTTACTGATCACGTCGTGACTGTCTGCCGGATGACAGACGGTCAGAATGGGGCCAGATCCACCTCCCATCCCCGGGTCGAGAGTGGATCTAGGTAGGTCAGTTAGCCCACCTTCTCTGGGTTGTTCATCTGAGGAAACTTAGAAACCTAACAAGGGTTCTAGGTAACCTACTGACGAGCTGATGTTGCCACCCTCCTGCAAGAACTTTGACCGTTGGGCAGGTCTGGCTGGAGGCCCGGCTGTTGCGGGGCCTTAGCAGTTCTGCAGGGGGCCGTCCATGGTGACAAGCAAACAAGGGTAGTCGGGGGTACGGGGCCGGAGCCGGAGCCCGACCCATGCCTGAAGCTGGATATATGATGGCCTTTGTCTGCTTTTTTTTTTTTTTTACCGTGAAGAACTGACGTGCAAATTCTATCACGGTGTCGCCGAATGAACCGACCTGGGAAATGGGGGTTCGAGAAGCGGACTTCTAACTTCCCACATTTCTGCCAGGTTAAGCCACAGGTGGCGCTCCTGGATCAACAAAGTGGACATCGTCCTTCCCAAAGCCAGCGCCGCAACTTTCATAGCTCAGAGAGCATAATCGGTCTGTCCAGAAGCCGTGTAAGCCTTTGCCCGGAGAGAACTTACAGGCCCTGGACAGGAGCCTTGGGGGATCCCATTAAGCGGCGGCGTTTTTGCGGGGAGTGCCCCGCGATCACCCTCTCTGTTTTGGGGAACCTCCGGGTGAAGGAGGAGGATTTGGTATATCGCGTTCTGGTCGAAAGCTGAGCCTTCAGCGATTTCATCAACTTCTCGTGCACTTCCCGGGGAACAGGCACTGAAAATGAGCGTAATGGTCGTTACCCAGATGTCTATTATTCAGCCCCTCCTTGGCTGACCGTTAAGAACGTCCGCCTCAAACTGAGAATCAGCCCCCCGCAGAGGCTTGCTCAGCTGAAGCTTCAGCTTCAAATGGCTCACGCCCTCCTAGCGATGCTGCCACCAACCATTCTTCCCGTTTAGGAGCTCCGAATAAGAAAATCAGCTGTGCTGAGACAGACTGACAAACTTATCCGGAAGCTCAACCGAGGGACGCGAGGAGTGAGAGGTTTGCGGGGTTTTCACCCGGCAGAACCTTCTTCGCCTCCTATTGCTCCCCATCGACGCACATCGCAGCGGCCTCGTAACCGCAAGTAGAAGAACCGGAATGGGAAGCAGTCGAGGTGAGCCTCGGCTTCAAAGAGAGACGCTGCATTCAGCTCCGAAGAAGAGAACTAGTGAGCAGATGCCACGCTGGCCTATTTATACCCGGATGCCCGGGCGTGGCCGGCTATGCAAATTCTGCACACCCAATTTCATTGGCCTTTTCTCAAAGTTGTCAGAGGTGTCTGGACTCCCAAGAGTGACCCCTAGTGTCGTCACTCGACACAACGTCGGAGTGAACGACAGATAGGGAACAGCGCTATGTCATTTAACCATGCAAAGCCATATGTCCTATTCATCATGTTTATGTTTTTGTCTGCTTGACAGGACCATACAAAGTTATGTATCTTGTATTATAGCAGTTAAAATTTGGTGCTTTGAGTACAATTCTCTCATACTGACCACTGGATGTTCAACAAGGCACGTCATGGCAACATGTCAAGAACTCTCTGAAGATGTGAGAATTAGAATGTTGCTCTCCACAAAGATGGCCTAGGCTATAAAAGGTTCAGTAACAACCTGAAACTGAGTTACAGTATTGTGGCCAGGGTCATACATAGGTTTTCCAAGACGGGTTCCATTCGGAATAGGCCTCGCAAGGGTCAGTCAACGAAGTTGAGTGCTCATTCTGTGCGTCAGGTGCAGAACCTGGCTTTAAAAAACAGATGCATAAGTGCTTCCAGCATTGCTTTAGAGGTTGCAGAAGTAGAAGGTCAGCTTGTCAGTGCTCAGACCATACACTGCACACTGCAACAAGTCGGTTTGCACTGGCGCCATCTGAGAAGGGTGTACTCACTTTTGTTGCCAGTTGTTTTGATAATAATGGCTGTATGTTAAGTTATTTTTAGCGGACAGTAAGTATACACTGCTATACAAGCTGCACATTGACTACTCTAAAATATATAAGTTTAATTTCTGTAGTACTGTCCTTTGAGAATATATACTAAAATGATTGCTGAAATGTGAGGAGTGTACTCACTTTTGTGAGATACTTTATGTGTAATGTGTACATACCCTTACTTTTTTGCATGTTAAATTCACATGTATGCATATAAGAACACATGTTTTGCATTCTGTACATCTTTTATGTCCTGTTATGTACTTACATTTGTGTGTCAAATATCAACATATATAATTGTAAAGAATAGAAAACTTTCAAAGTGTCTCTGTGAGTGAACATGTTTTCATAATATAATACAATTTTACATTTTAACAATTTTTAAACATAGTAAGCAGTATACGAATGTGAATGTGTAAGCCAATATTCCTTCCCAAACATACAGTAGCCCCAGTCCCCCACATTATAAGCTGCTACTCAGTGTAATACTTTTCATGATACAGTGGCAATTGCTTGAACCTTTGAGACAGTGCAGCTGCCTAAATCTAAAGTGACCTATTCACTTTTCAAAGCTTCCCTGAAATCCCCTCGATGATATTCCACACTAGAAAGGTGACATTTAAACGACAGTGTAACTGAACAATGTAATGAAAACTCTGTGTGCTGTACTGTAGTCTGACAATAATGTTGAAGATGCTACAGAAATGAAATGAAAATTAAACCCAGGTGAGTGATCTCATTCATTCATTCAGTTCTCATTGCCTCAAACATCGCCTCACCAGGGAACGGGTAACATGAAACAATTAATGTTAATAAAAGTGACTTCCATCTTTCTGACATCAAATCAGACAGCTTAATTTCAGATGAACAGTGACAACAATGGATACAGTTCTACATCAGGTTTATGAAAACAAAACTAAAATGTTATTTCCAACATGAATAACAAACAGGCATATACACTACAACAGCATTATGATTTAGCAATGCTCTCAAAAAATATACTGTTCTGTAATTGGGACCATGAGACAAACCCTTGACAATGTGGTACACTTTGAGGTAAAGCATTGTTCCTTTAAAATGCCTATGTTAGGCTATGTATCACAAACAGTAGCTCTGTGTCCTTAAAGAGAGTCTTTGTAAAACAAATACAGTGCCTTGCGAAAGTATTCATACCCTTTCATTTTTTCCAAATTTTAATCAAGTTACTTTTTTCCCCACATCAATCTACATTCCATACGCCATACTGACAAAACAAAAAACAGGTTTTTAACATCTTTGCAAATTTAAAGAAACTTAAATGATTCCATTGCATAAGTATACCTGGGACATACCTAGGACAGTTATTAAGCCTCTACTTAAGAAACTACAACTAGACTCTAGTGAACTGGCAAATTATAGACCCATTTCTAATCTTCCGTTTGTCTAAAATTTTATAAAAAGTTGTGTCTGCTCAGTTGAGCTCCTTCTTGCAAAAAACGATCTCTATGAAGAATTTCAATCATGTTTCAGGCCCCATCGTAGCACAGAAACTGCACTTGTTAAAATCACAAATGACTTGCTTCTTGCGTCAGACCAAGGCTGCATCTCATTGCTACTGTAGTTTTACTTGATCTTAGCGCTGCGTTCGACACTATAGATCATGACATACTCATAGATCAACTACAAAACTATGTGGGTATTCAAGGGCAGGCTTTAAGATGTTTGGATCTTTAAGACACATGTTTGGTACATATCAAAATAACATCCACATGGATGGCAGGACCCAAGGTTTCCCAGCAGAACATTGTCTAAAGCATCACACTGCTTCAGCCGGCTTGCCTTCTTCCCATAGTGCATCCTAGTCCCATGTGTTCCCCAGACAAGCGACGCACCCGGCCATCCACGTTATGTAAAAGAAAATGTGATTTATCAGACAGGTCATCTT
>JAHKKF010513819.1:16742-33597 GCA_019740295.1 Labeo calbasu | reverse complement strand
TCCCTTTTGCAGCCAGTCTCTAGCGGCCAGTCGATGAATTGCAGTTTTAGTCACTTCCGTGTTGGCTTCAAGAGGGAGACCGGGAGGTTGCCGCTTAGACTGCTTTGCTGGATTTAGCTGGTTTAAGCTGGAAGTAGCTTGTTTTAGCTGGTCTCCCAGCCTAACCAGCTATGACCCGCCTGGAAGTGGCCAGAATCCCTCTAAAACCAGCCTGCTGACCAGCTATGACCAGCTAAGACCAGCCAACAGCTTAGGCTGGTTTTAGCTGTTTTTCCAGCAGGGACAGGTCTGCATGGCTAAGGCTAAAGGGTTTCAAACTTCAGCAAGAACAAACATATCGTATACGTTGTCCATATGACTTGTGTGCTATATATTCCTAGTCTTATAAAGCAATATGATGTGACAGCTTTGTGTGAGGAAGAAACTGGAAGACAATATTTACTTTATTATTTACTGTTGCGTTGGCACGCTCATGTTTGATCCGTAAACAAATCGATTCTTCTCAGTGAATCGTTTGATCCTATGTCTAAATAACTCATTCACAACTCTCATTGATCTCGTGTGCGTTCCCAAAAGTATATATGGTTGCAAGTTCCGTCATTACCGTTCAATGGAACTAGCTACCATAGTTAGCTAACGATGCTTTTGGGAAACGCAACCTTGTTTGTTTAGTTCGACTCGAGTGAATGATCCGCTTGCAGCGGTTAACAGAATACATTTTCGGTCTGTTCCTCACACAAAACCAACGTACGACTTCAGAAGACATGGAATGTAGTGCATAAGACTACATTTATCATATTTTTATGTTATATTATTGGTGCGTGAAAACTTAAATCCCCAAACAGCGATCAACAAAGACGTTAAAAATGTAGCCTTTTTGCGTTTGCACGACACGAGGGTAAGTAATAACCAAGTGGCAACCTCCCGGTTTCCCTCTTGAAGCCAACACGGAAGTGACTAAAACTGCAATTCATCGACTGGCCGCTAGAGGCTGGCTGCAAAAGCGAGTCAATCCCATAGACTCCCCATGTTAAAATGCCCAACTTCACAGCAGAATAAAAAATGTTTACAGCCTGGTTCAAAAAGTGATTTTGGTCTATATAGCTAATTTTGCCCTTCATGTCAGCTCTGAGGGGGGGGTGAATTTTTTTATAACTCATCCGTTTAATTTATATTAAGCCTTAAAGTTCTGCATAATTTAGGGCGTGGCCACTTAAGTGACAGGTGGATTGCCGCTGCTGTCACCACCGTCGCGTTCGGCGGGCGTGGTTTCAGCAACCAGCTCCACCCACGTCCCGCCTATTTGCCCATTTTAATTATCCGGGAGCGACGTGCAGTGACGCGATTCCAAGATGGCGACGGCTGACTCCCGCCCACTAAGAGCTTAAAAAATGCTCTTCGGAAACCTACGGGTGACGTCACGGACACTACGTCCATGTATTTTACAGTCTATGGTAATAACTTTTTATTTTTTGGCCAACTATTAATTTAATATTTATTTGCTATTTACTTTACATAGCACTACCTCAGCTGTGTGTTTGTAACACTCTGCAAGTCCGATTTTAGTCAGGCTATCGCAATAATTCTTTAGGTCTAATAAAATCCTGCTTCATTCATTAAGTGTGTTTATTCTTGCTAAATGTTAAGTGCTAAATGTGTATGAACCTTACATTATTATTTTCTGGCATCTGTTTTTATCAGCAGCAAACAAATATAGACTAATGCATGCAGTCTGGAAACTTCATGAAATGCAAGTTCAATACATACACGGATAAAAGAAAAAAAGAGAAGAGTATGTATTTCTGTGTATGCGGCAAGCACTCATTCTTTTAAGGAAAAAGGTCTGTGTGGTTTAATTGGCTGAATCTCCACCAGACCCTTTGCTCTTGTGTATATTGGCCTCACAGGACAAAAGGATCTTTTATCTGATCACTGGCTGGAGAACTAATGGAGCAGCTGTCAGATCTGTGTGCCCAGACCGTAATGACATCGGCTTCAGCAGAACAGAACAGGTAGCCCACTCGCTCTCAACGCCCACGGCCTGTGGCTCATTTCCCCTGGGCTTTGAACTGCCCTCACTTTGACCTCTCTCTTTATTTCCCTGTGTTCCCTTTCTCTCTCTCTCTGCTTTTCCGAACTTAACAGGGTATGCTTGGCATTGTGCTTTCTCCTTACATTTCTCCTTTTGTTTTCTACGTCTCACTAGATGATGACCAATTGGTTTATCATCCTGTCTGAACCACTGAATCGATCTTTTAATTGCTTTCATAAAACAAATAATTTATCTATTCTGGTTGGATGTGCATTGCAATATGCAGATTTTTCTGTATTAAGCAGCTTTTAGTTAGGTTTCACATTTCTCCATTGATAGAGGATGGTGCAAGCAACTTTGCTTGATTGAACGTACTGATAAAATATGTAGCTTGAATGCACTAAAAGTCACCAACATTGGTTTCCAGTGGTTATGTTAACAAAACTAATTTTTAATCATTGATTTATTATATTTAAGAATTGAGATTTATAAATCAGAATGTTTAATTGTAGAGTTTAGGTTACGTTCTGTTGAAATTGAGTGTAAACAAACTAAAAATCTTAAATATAAAACACTTCTTTTTTAGGATATGTGATATACACTACCAATCAAAAGTTTTTGAACAGTAAGATTTTTAATGTTTTTTTTTTTAAGAAGTCTCTTCTGCTCACCAAGCCTGCATTTATTTTCAAAGTACAGCAAAAACTGAAATATTTGTACTTTGTTAAAATAACTATTTTCTATATGAATATATTTTAAAATGTAATTTATGATGATTTCAAAGCTGAATTTTCAGTCACATGATCCTTCAGAAATCATTCTAAAATGCTGATTTGCTGCTGAAAAACATTTATTGTTGTTATTATTATTATTATTATTATTAGAATTATTAGATTATTATTAGATTGTTCAGAAGAACAGCATTTATCTGCAATAGCAATCTTTTGTAACAATATAAATCGCTTACATATGATCACTTTTGATCAATTTAAAGCATTCTTGCTAAATAAATATATTAATTTCTAAAATTTCTTTCACCCCCAAAAAACTTGACTCCAAGATTTTGAATGGTAAAGTGTATAATGTTACAAAAGCTTTTTATTTTAGATAAATGCTGATCTTTGGATCTTTCTGTTCATCGAAGAATCCTGAAAAAAAAATACTCATCTGTTTTAAATATTGATGATAATATTAATAATAATAATAAATAATAATAATAATGAAAAATGTTTCTTGAACAGCAAATCAGCATATTGGAATGATTTCTGAAGGATCATGTGACTTTGAAGACTGGAGTAATGATGCTGAAAATTTAGGAATAAATTATACAGGAATAAATTACATTTTAAAATATATTCAAATAGAAAGCAGTTATTTTAAATGGTAAATATATTTCAAAATTTTACTGTTTTTGCTGTATTTTGGATCAAATAAATGCAGGCTTGGTGAGCAGAAGAGACGTCTTTAAAAAACATTAAAAATCTTACTGTTGAAATCCTTTTCACTGGATTTCACTATGATATATGCTACAAATCCATGGCAGCTTGTTTCCGCTGCGGGATAAAAAATAAAAAGGTAATTGCAACTTTTTATCTCACAATTCTGCCTTCTTTAGAATTGTAAGATACAGTATAAACTCACAATTGCAGGACAAAAGTCAGAATTGTGAAATAAAAAGTCCCAGTTGAGAGGTGTAAACTCAGGATTCAGATAAATAAAGTCAGAATTGTGAATTGTAAACTCTGAATTCTGAAAAAAAGAAAAGTCAGACTTGCAAGACTCAGAATTGCGATAAAGAAAGTCAGAATACTGTGTTTATATCTTGCAATTCTGATGTTATATCTCGCAATTCTTTTTTTCCTCAGAATTGAATAAAATGAAAAAAGTCTGAATGGCAAGATAAAAAGTCACAATTACCAAATATATATATGTTATATATATATAAATGGGCTCCCTTACAAATCAGATGGTAGAATCGCTATCAACTCGTTGCTGTATTTGTGGATGAATTATGCAGCTGCTCCTTGGAAAATAAACAAGTGTAATCGGATCAAATCAAATGTTTCTATTGCTTCTATATATGAGGTGAAGCAATTATAAGACCCTTTGTGCAGGGAGTAAATTATATTAATTGAGACTGCAGCTGAGGGGAAACACTTGACAGTACCCACTCACCTGCTCCTGAATGTAATTTACCTTGTTGGAGCCCTTTCTGACATACCCTGTTTCGACAAGTGTCATTCACTTTAATTTCAATGTAACTCTGACACCCAGAACTAGTATTTAAGCACTGCATGTGTACCAATTCATTTTCACTAGCTGAGAATCATACAAAAGCAGAGATGTCATGTTGATGATGAAATCATCCAGCTATAATGGGAAGATATTTTTAATCCTGTAAAAAAATATCACAGTTTATTCACAAATGTTTTCAACATTGACAGTAACAAGAAATGTTTCTTGAGTAGCAAATCAGCATCTTAGAATGATTGCTGAAGGATCATGTGACATTGAAAAAATGGAGTAATATTTTTAAATGATTTTTAAAATATTTTATATGATTTTAAAAAATCATGTTATGGTAAAAACTATCAGCTGTTGTGAGAAATTCATGAAAAATATAAACATTTATGCACTTGCCAAAAGCTTTTATCCAAAGTGGCTCACAATGGAGTCATAGGGTTCAATTAAAAAAAAACAGTGATAGCATGAATTTCCCCACACATCCTGTGAATCGTTTGTGTTGCTTTTGGTTTGATTTCAAGCTAAACTCATTGTCAACTGCACAGTTGTCATTTTTAGGATCAATGTGGTAGCCATCTGTCAATCAGCTGTCAAAACACAAACGTCTCATATTTTTTCCTGGCATCTTTCGTTGGAATTTTGGCACACTATTGTTACATTTATCAGTAACCGAAATCGTCTCAGTTCATCTCTATCTGTCAGAGAAAAAAAGAAGGGAAAAAAAATAATCAAGCATGCATGGCACCTTCGCCAGGCTGCTAGCTGTTGCTGGCCTACTTCCTAAAAATAGCATCTAATACCAAGGCAGATTCGAAGACTTTTACTGTACTGCTCTCTCTCTCTCTCTTTCTTTTTCACTGTCTCTCTCAGCCTTTCTGGCACCCCCCCACCCAACCCAACCTCCACTTTCTCTCTTTGTCTCCCCTTCTGTCTGATATCTCTCTTTTCTCACACCCTCCTTTATTAGTGGGCACACTGAAAGTGTTGTTTAGCTATTTATATCAGCTGTGACATGTAAGTATATCAAACAAATTCTGTAGAGTATTCACATATGTATTAATGTGTGAATTGAAATTGCACACACATTTATTTATAAAATGTGAAAAAATGCGGTTTAAAGCCCATTTCCTCTGTTTTAACACATTGTTTACAATTTGACTCGCATATGCTGCTTTCACACAAATAATTAAACCTTTCACTTACAGCATTTTATGCTCATTAATGCTTATTAAAATCGCTCTTTCTCTCACGCTACAGGACTGAATAAATTAACATGGAAGTAGTGTCGTGGAAATGTTATACACTTAATGGAGAAGGTAACACACTCCCTCTTCTTAGTCTCTGCCTAAGGCAGCATATCCATGGACACTTCACTGACTGTCTGTTACCTATTGCACTCAACTTTCTGCATCTTCTTGATCTAAAAAGCTTTTATCTGATTGGCTGTCTTTACACAACTTTTAAAAACAGAGCAACAGTTGGGTTCCGGAAGTAAAAATCCCATTCATTTTTTGTATAGGAGAGTTAACCCACATTATTTCAACGTATTTTTTTTTTTAATAATCGTGTTTAACAGTAGAGGAAAACATTATAGGATATTCTCCATATAGTGGACTTCAGTGGGGATCAACAGGTTGAAGGTCCAAACTGCAGTTTCAGTGCAGCTTTAAAGGCCTCTACATGATCCCAGCCGAGGGTCTTTTCTAGTGAAACGTTCGGCCATTTTCGAAAAAAACACAAATTTATAAAAATTTTTAACCATAAATACTTGTCTTACCAACCTCACGCATTACGTAATCATTTTGGAAAGGTAACGCATGACGTAGGCAGTAGTGCCAACCCAGTGTTTACATAGCGAACGTGCAAACCAAGTCAAACGCCCTATACAAAAAAGCTAAAACAACAATGTTGCACATTTTTTTAAGTTGGAGGAGAAAATGAGTTTTTCACCTAACCCATACTTTTTTGAACCGAAGTACACAGACGAAGAACTAACTGCTTGTGACTTTTCCACCGTGATTATGTAATGTGTCAACACTGTAAAAAATAATAAAAACAATATGTTGAGTCAGCTTAAAATAATTTGTTACCCTGCTGCCTTAAAATTTTAAGTTCAGTCAACTAAAATAAGTTTAGTCAATTTGAAATGTTAAGTTGTACTAAGTAAGAACTTAGATATTTGCGTTTGCTAAACTTAACAGATGGGTAAGTAACCCAGCTGCCTTAAAATTTTAAGTTGATTTAACTCAAATATCTAAGTTGTCACTTAGTATAATTTAACATTTCAAGTTGAATAAACTTTTTTTGAGTTGACTGAACTTAAAATTTTATGGCAGCCAGGTTACAAATTATTTTAAGTTGACTCAACAAATTGTTTTTACAGTGAAGTCGTGCATGTGCATTGCACAGCTACTGCAAAATGAGCATTTTTGGTTAAAAAGTATATACATTTTCATTTTTTTTAGAAAAAATGAGACATTATTCCTCGACTGCAGTGTTGCCAGATTAGAATTTAATTGTGCGGGTAAAAATTGGCTTGGGCGGGTGGACAAAATTTGGTCTTGTTTTGGGTCAGTTTGGTGATTTTTTTTTAAACATCTAAATTGTATTGGCTAATTGGTTAACAAACAAACCCAAGTGTGGATGTACTGGATCCAAAGTCATCACAGCGTTACTAAACTCACACATACACTGTAGAGGCTGCTGATGCTGATGTTGACATCACCAGCTGCACTTATAGCCAATCACTAGGGATCAGCAGGGAGACGTGATGATTCGAAAGACTTCCTCTAGATCACTGAAGTTAAAGTGCAACATGAAGGTAAGCGCATTATTGTTGTTGTTAATTTTTTATTGTCAGATTACCGTACAGTATATATCAATAAATGACACAGTTTTAAAAGGGTCATCGGATGCAAAATTCACTTTCAACATAAATGTGTGTTGGCAGTGTGTGTACACAACCACCCTATAATGATACAAATCCACCCAGTGGTTTTTATGTAATCCCTATAATTAATATCCCCTTTTTCAAATCAAGCCTTTCTCAGCGTCTTGGCTATGTGAGATCAAACACAGACCAAGGCCGCTCCCACGATAGTTGATTGACAGTGCCGTCTTACCTTAGACCTGCCCTGAGTGAGTTGTGAACAGTCCAACTCACCCAGTTTCAATTCTGGTGCAGGTGTAGACAAGAATGTTTGCTAAGCAATTGGACGTGTTGTGTTGTTAGATGTAATAATGAACATAGCAGTCGTCATTTACTCCCGACATCTGAGCCGCTGAAGACGCAGAAGATTAACGTTACTTTCGTTTTTAAAGGTAATGCACCAGTGCTGGTCTGCCTAAATGCATCTGTTCATGCAAATCATTCGTAATGCAGCTTCACCTACAGAAGTAGTGAGTATAAGGGTTTTTTATGAATCTTTGCAAATCGCCTTTCCTAATAATGTGCTTGTTAACATGTTTCGCAGCTAAATGTGGCTAAAGTAAACATTACGGCTCGTCACCCCATGGAAGAGGAAAAGAAAGTAAAGGAAAGGAAAGGATGTGACATGTGGATTTGTGCTCTGCATTTAACCCATCCAAGTGCGCACACACACAGAGCAGTGGGCAGCCATATTGCTATCGCTGCAGCGCCCGGGGAGCAGTTGGGGGTTTGGTGCCTTGCTCAAGGGACTCACCTCAGTCGTGTTATTGAGGGTGGAGAAAGTGCTGGTTATTCACTCCTCCCACCTTCAATCCTTGCCAGACCTGGGACTCGAACTCACAACCTTTCGGTTACAAGCCTGACTCCCTAACCATTAGGCCACAGGTGAGTAAAGCTCATTACATGCAACGAAACAAGTTGCTGTCAACAGAGCTGATTTTGAGAAGGTAAAAAAGTTGTTTTTTTACACTACCATTGAGAAATTTTAACCAAAGCATATTATAGACTAAATTAAGACCCTAAAGAATCATGTCAACTTGTGGAAAATGGGCATCTGATGACCCCTTTAACTGTCATGGTGTGAACGAGTGTGAAATACCTGATCATTATGTTGCTTGTTAGGCACTTTTTCCATTTAAACTGGCTTTTGACATTGAAAATGATGCATGTATTTTTTGAAGGGTATCAGTTATGGTTGCCATTTTGACAGTGTCTGCTTGCATAGGCAATTTCAATCAAATTTGGTAATTTTCTTTAATGTATTTGCTTTTTGAAACGTATATTGAACGTATATATATTGAAACGTTTGCTTTTTTGAAACGATGTATACATTTTTGAAACATGTACACTTATGACTGGTTTTGTGGTCCAGGGTCACATATAGAGATAAAGTGGATTCAGTGGTGTCCCCAAGTTTGAACTTCCAAAATGCAGCTTCAAATGGGTCTAAACAATCCCAGCTGAGAAAGAAGGGTCTTATCTAGCGAAAAAAATCTGTCATTTTCGGAACAAATTGACAATTTATGTTCTTTTTAACCTCAAATGCTCATCTCGTCTCGTCTCTGTGATGCGCATGCATACTCTGTGTAATCCGGTTCAATACAGTTAGGGTATGTCGAAAAACTCCCATCTCGTTTTTTTCTTCAACTTTAAAACTGTCCTACATTGCTGTTTTACCTTTTCTGTAAAGGGTGTTTGATCTTCTTCGCATATTCACTTTGTAAACACTGGGTCGGTTCTTCTGCAGCAATGTAGCATGATTTTGAAGCTGAGGAAGAAAACAAGGAGTCCAAATTGCAAATCAAATCAAGATGGGAGGTTTTCGACATACCCTAACTGTATTGACCCAGAAAAAACAGAGTTCATGCAGACATAGACAAGACAAATGTTTGAGGTTAAAAAGTATATAAATTTGTCAATTTGTTTGGAAAATGGCAGATCTTTTCGCTAGTTTTTAAAAATCCCCTTTTTTTTTTAATCAGTCTACTTGGAAACAGTGTTGTGCTTATTAGGTACCAAGCTGTTGCAACAACCACTTGTGAAGAAGAATTAATCAAACTGCCATTAATTTTTCTTTGAGGCACTCGGTAGAAGTAAACTAGCAAAGGTTTGACTCATCTTAACCTAAAATGGCTGATTTCAGAATAGCCTACTCTTACTGTTTCTGCCATTTTTATATGCCAAAAATAAGAGTAGTGTGCTATTCTGAGTCATATTTACTTCCTGTTGGGGTCCTGATTAAGAACATTTTCAAGAGATGTGAGTCATTCCATAGGACTATATGGTGACAAAAATGTCTTTCGATATCATTTGAAGTGATACTTCTATGTTTATGGACAAAATTGGCTGTGATGAACATTTAAGAGGACAAATGAACGACCTTGTGTTTTGAAGCCAGAAGAATTGCATGTCATGTCAGCTGCCCACATACAAGCAGATACGAAATACTCAAAATTCTCAAATTGTTTTGTCAGCCAGCTTGCTCCCTCGGTTTATCTAAAGCACACGCTTTTTTACATGCAGAAGGAGAATCTCAGCCGTAGTCTTTTGGCCATGGGTGTCTTATGCAGCCTAATCCAGCGGCAGTGTGTGTGTATGTATGTGTGTATATCTGTGTGTTTGTGAGGAAAGGATTAGAGCCAGCTGAATCACTGTGTGTGGGAGTGTAAATATCCTGAAAGAGGAGTGAGTAGTGGCTGCATACAGGACCACAGCCCCTCCCAGCATCTCCCTTTTCACTCCTCTTCCTGCTGCAGACCCCCAAAACATGTCTGTGAGCACATCTCTCAATGAACCTCCACATCTGACGCTGAGGAGCGATAAGAGAGATGTGCTGAGGGGAGAGGTTTGTTTTGGTTGAGTCACTGTAACAATGAAAGTCTCTCAGTCACAAACCCCTTAGAAGGGTATAGTTCCCAACGGGTATTCGCTACTCGAAGACCACACTCAAAGAAAGCACGAACATCTGTGCATGTTCAAAAGTAAGAATGACTGTATTGATATCGCTTACACATTCAGCTTTGGGTTGGTTTCCAACCCCCCACCCTATAGTATTAAAAAGCAAGCAATTAATTTAGCATAAACTGCTAGATAATTTTAGCCTTAGGTGTTGGTTCTTGAAAATGTGATATTTTTAAAGAAATTGAAGATTACAGTCTGAAAATCTCCAGTATGCGATGGGTCTTTTTGTTCGCATGCTAAATTGTAATTGGTCTTCCTTTCCTGCTTCTAGTTAGATAAACCCTGGCAATATTCTACATCCAAGTCTGTTTAGAACTGCTTTTACTGATTTAGTCTGGTTAGAAAATGTTTTTAAAATCATACAGATCAGACTCAAAAGAATGATTTGTTCATGAATCAGACATCCCTGCCATATTAGACCGCCTTGATTTAACCTCACTGACTGTATTTACATTTACTCTGATAAATACCCCGATGTGTCATAAACGCCTTAATTTTTTTCTTTTTGGTTAAAGGTCATACACTGGTAAGCAAAATATGCATACATAAATCAGAATATGAGCATGTATATAACAAGTAAGATTTTAAAAGTTTTTTAGGAAGTCTCTTCGGCTAACCAAGCCTGCATTTACATGATCCAGTGTAGTACAAAAACAGTACAAATCTGAAATATTTTTACTATTTAAATAAACTGTTTTCTATTTGAGGATATTTTAAAATGTCATTTATTCCTGTGATTTCAAAGCTGAATTTTTAGCATTATTACTCTAGTCACATGATCCTTCAGAAATCATTCTAATATTCTGATTTGCTGCTCAAAAAACATTATTATTATAACATTATTACATAATAATATTATTATTATGTTGAAAACGGCTGAGTAGATTTTTTTCCGGTTTCTTTGATGAATAAAAAGTTCAGAGGAACAGCATTTATCTGAAATAGAAATCTTTTGTAACAATACAAATGTCTTTATAATCACTTTTGATCAATTTAAGGCATCCTTGCTAAATAAAAGTATTAATTTATATATATATATATATATATATATATATATATATATATATATATATACTGACTATATGTATATGAAATAGTTGTTTTTTATAATAAATCCAAAGTTTATGATACACACGCACAAAACAACAGCGTAAAACCTGAAACTTAACACGTGCTTTATGCTTCCTTTGTGGTATTTCCTTCAGGAAATGCAAATCTACAATTTCTTTTTGTATGTTGTGCAAGTTTTNATCAATTTAAGGCATCCTTGCTAAATAAAAGTATTAATTTATATATATATATATATATATATATATATATATATATATATATATATATACTGACTATATGTATATGAAATAGTTGTTTTTTATAATAAATCCAAAGTTTATGATACACACGCACAAAACAACAGCTTAAAACCTGAAACTTAACACGTGCTTTATGCTTCCTTTGTGGTATTTCCTTCAGGAAATGCAAATCTACAATTTCTTTTTGTATGTTGTGCAAGTTTTTCTTTTGTACTGTCTTTAATTACAATCCGAAGACCCAACATTGCAGAAACTTGCACTAGCTAATTAACTCATCTCCGGAAAGTGCGTTTTTAAAAGTAAAAAGTAATTATGTTGTTTATGAGCTTGCCTGCAGATCTTGTTATTGGCCATCAGCGCAGAACTCTATAAATGGAACAGGTAGAACTAATAAGATATGAAACCGGGCCCACTGGAATGCACAAGGACTCAGTATGTGACAGGCTGTAGGCAGCAGGTGAATTTGCACTGGAGGAGGAGGGGGCAAGAATAGCACCGGTGTGGGCGTACAGGCGGCCACCGAACCGTTATGCTGTATGCTGGCGTATTTTCAGTAAGGTCAACAAACATGATAAATGTCCATGTATATATATATGAGGCGGTGCATGCGGCTGATATGAGGTTTGGTATTCCATGCAGCAGCCTCCCACGCGCCGCTACCGCCCACGCCAGGATCTGCGTCACGCAGGCGCGTGGGAGTGAGAGAGCAATGTAGCAAGCGCGGAATATCCCAATTCTGGCAGTAGGGGAGAGAGCGGAAACCAACTAGTTTGAGAGTCCCTCCGTAGTTCAAACTACAGAGTGTGTGAGAGTTAATTCAATAACAGAGAGCCGAAGGACGCGTCGCTTACCCGCCGAACGCGCGTCACCTCACTGGACGTCAGGTGAAGCGTCGCGTAACTCGAGGAACGTCATATATTTCAAACTTTAATAACAACCATACAACCAGACGCCGCTTTTGGAAGAGTTTTGGTGGAAAAAGACAAAGAAAGAAAACCAAAAGGTACGTTTTCGCCGGTAACTTTTGCTCCGTGTCGCTTGCAAATGCAGTTGAGCGCTGAATTCATGTTTTGTGTGCAACTTTCCTCCGTGTTTTTGTGATCCATGTGCGCGCCGTGCAGACCGGACAGCTCTCGGTACCGTGTATAAACGCGCCCCCGTGGGCGTCTGGTCGTCGGCAGCTGTATGTGCACAGCATCCTTAGCGTTTCTTCACTTCCAGTCATAGTTTTCCCAGTGCTTTCCAGTGTGCATTTGCTTTTGTATGTGTGAATTTCAAGAGCTAGCTGTATGATACAATATGAAATATTATTTGGAACATTCAGTAATCTATATTTAAAGCTATATATATATTTATATTTACAAAAAAATGAAGTTATGTACGGTGATAAAGACAGTAATTAATATAGTGCAGATGCAGATATTACAGGGCCAAAAACAACATAAATGTGACCCTGGACCACAAAACCAGTCATAAGGGTCAATTTAATTAAAATTGAGATTTATACATCATCTTGTTAGGACAAACTATTTGAAAATCTGGAGTCTGAGGGTGCAAAATAGTGAGATGATCGCCTTTAAAGTTGTCCAACTAAAGTTCTTAGCAATGCATATTACTAATCAAAAATGAAGTTACAATAGGAAATTTACAAAATATCTTCATGATCTTTACTTGGCATACTTGGCATAAAAGAAAAATCGATAATTTTGAGTCATACAATATATTTTTAGCTATTGCTACAAATATACTCCTGTTACTTAAGACTGGTTTTGTGGTTCAGGGTCACATATTACAGTGTTGTAAGGCTAAAATTAATTATAGCGTTCCTGCTGATGATTGACTTGTAGCTAATATAGCTGCTTATGATTGTTGACCAATACTTGGCACTGTCCAAACATTATGATTGTTGTGACAAATTGTTTGGTTAAAAAAAAAAAATTGATGGTGCAGGAAAAGTACAATTTTCAAGAAATTTAAAATGGCGAACAATATGGCTAACCATGGCAAAACAGCATTGCATTTTTTGTTATAAAAAATATTTTTACCAAACTTTTCAGGTTAAAAGGACAGTTTTGCTTCATTGTACTTAATTGTTAGAAACATACAGCATTTTATGTTTAATTTTAAAATGGCCAACACATATGGCTGCCTTTTTAAATTCTGAAAGACTTAAAATGACTTTAAACGGTATTATTTATTGTTATAAGCAGTAATGTCATAGATGGCTCCATCTCCAAACAGTTTACTTTATATTAAAACTATAATACATAAAGCTGTTTGATGCTTGGCCCCTACTAATAATGATACAATGCTGTTCTTCCAGAGAAGGTTTATTATTGTTCCCATAAACATTAGTAATAGCTGCTGATGCCTCATATTTGGTGTATCATTTGAATAATAAATTGGAATGAGGTAATGGGAATTTTTGTTTTGAAATGTTGTCTTGTGAATTTTGTGACTCATTGTTTATCACCTCATTGTACACACCGGGCCCCCGATATATACCAACTCAGATGTTACTAATACTAAGTGCAAAGTGGTGAACTTTCATTGTGCCTGTTTCCCTTCCTTGCGTTCCTTACCAATATTTTCCCCTGTTATTTTCAAAAGACTCTTGATGAATCGTACAGTATTTGGGTTAAAGGTGCTGCTATCCAAATGAGTGCATGTTTGCACCCATCTTTTGAAGTGCTTTGAAAAGTAAAGTGCATCAAGGTTGAACTTGAGTCAATGGTTCTCATAATGAAGCGACCGAAAGGTGATGTTGAATTTATTTATATCTTTACAGCTAGTGATATTTGCAGTTAATCACAAATCAATTTTTAGTAAAAGAATAGTTGACTCAAAAATAAATGGAAATGCTCATCCTCAGTACATTCTGAACATGACTTTCACTCTTGTATGGAACGTAAAAGGAAAAGTGTAGGTTATATTGCTGCTGTTTTCCATAAAGTGAAAGTGTATGGTGACTAGAGGCTGACCAATATACTATTCTGAATCATCTGAAGTCTTATAATAGCCTTTTGTGCACAACAGACCAAAATTCAAGTTGCTTTTTTATCATTTCTGGAGCTTTTTCATTCAGCTTCAATGGAAAAAAAGCAGCATGAACATTATTCTAAACATCTCTTTTGCTGTTCCACTGTAGAAAGTAAGTTATTCCTATTCCTTTAAGAGATCCCTCACTGCTTATGTACACACAAGTCCACTTAAGCAGTGAATCGGCTGTGTTCCTCTTGTAGTGCCTTGTGTTCCTTTCACAAAAGCAGCCCTTATAGCTTTCATATGGAGAGCAGCTGTTCCACAAACATTTAGTCTGATGCGCAAGACTGATAGGTTGCCTTTCAAGAGAAGCTCCTTTACGATAGCTATTTAGGACAGGTCTCGATGTGAATCCATTATTCATTTAGATTGATAAGAGGCCGCTGTTGGGCAACACAAGTATGCGCTGTGAGTGCTCTCAGTATGTTGCGTGAAGCCCTGGCCTTAGATCTCCAGCATTAGGAAGCCAGCATGCTGCGGGGAGAGAGAGCTTTGGATAAATTGCTGCCTAAGTGCCATCCATGCTGATACTGAATTGGTTTCAACAAGGCACCCTTCACTTGGGTCTAGGCCTCAGTCATCCATTAGAGTGGTGGATCACTCTGCTGTGCAGTGGGGTGTCCTCATTAGACTTCATACACTCACTCATCAGTACTCACTATCGGCCTCGCTGTGTTACTGTTCTTACTCACCTCTAGTACACTAACAGTCATGATGATTTAGCAGCATCTGTCATCTTTTACTGCCACTCGGATAATAATTGAGGTCTGGCATTTACATTGGAATTGTTCTTGATCTTTGAAAGTGGTTATTTTTTATTTATTTTTTTATTTTTATTTTTTTTAATAATTTTACATACACTACCAGTCAAAAGTTTTTGAATGGGCTAAGATTTTTGATGTTTTTTTAAAGTTTCTTCTGCTCACCAATCCTGCATTTATTTGATTCAGAAAAAAACGTAAAATTTTGAAATACGTTTACTATTTAAAATAACTACCTTCTATTTAAATATATTTGAAAATATAATTTATTCAAATGATTTCAAATGATTTTCAGCATCATTACTCCTGCATCAAGTGATCCTTCAGAAATCATTCTAATATTCAGATTTCCTGTTCAAGGAATATTTTCATTATTATTATCAATATTTAAAACAATTGAGTTGATTACATTTTTATTCAGGATTCTCTGAAGAATAGAAAGATCCAAAGATCAGCATTTATCTGAAATAAAAAGCTTTTGTATACACTATACCATTCAAAAGCTTGAAGTCAGTATAATTTTGGGGAAGATATTATAAAAAATTAATGCTTCTTTTAAACAAGGATGCTTCAAATTGATCAAAGTGATGATAAAGATATTTATTATTTTACAAAAGATTTATATTCCAGATAAATAATGCTGTTCTTCTGAACTTTCTATTCATCAAAGAAACCTGAAAAAAATCTACTCAGCTGTTAATGAAATAATAAAAATAATAAAAAAATAATAATACTTTTTTTTTTTTTTTTTTGAGCAGCAAATGAGTTTTATAATGCTTTCTGAAGGATCATGTGACTGGAGTAATGATGCTAAAAATTCAGCTTTGAAATCACAGGAATAAATTACATTTTAAAATTTTACTCTCTTCGCTGTATTTTGGATAAAATAAATGCAGGCTTTGTGAGCAGAAGACACTTCTTTAAAAAAACATTAAAAAATCTTACTGTTCAAAATCTTTTGACTAGTAGTGTATGTTTGTATTGTTTAATTAATCTTAAAATTTAAATAAAAAATGATTTAGTTTTATTTGATTGTATTTTTTGGACAGTTATAGGAATGTTGTTCTCTATAAGCAGTGTCTTTTTAAAGTTTTTATGTCTTTAACTGCCCACATTACTTTATAGCAGGCATGTCAGTGCAAGTTTTTTTCGAAATTTAAAGTAACAGGACATTATTTAAAGGCAGATTCATTTCTTTAAAAAAAAATAAAGCTGCTATATTTTAATGTAGAATACTTTTTTCCGATTACATTAAAACACTGCTTCTTAACCTATCTCTAGGGGTCAAAACCGCCTTAAAAAGAATATATTCACAACATACAGTTCGCAAATTAGTAGCCTTATTCTTATTCACAAAATGTGATTCACCACTGTAAAATGAAAAGGCTTGTTTGGAGAGCCTCAGACTGCCACACTGGAGGAACCCTCTAAAGAACCTCTAGGCATCATTTTGAACATGCCTCAATTATGCTTTTGTGTACTAAGGAAGTTCAATATATAATTTAAGTGTCTCAATGCCTTTCCCATGTGATGGGGAAGGGAATCATAGACAGTCTTCAGAGTTCATGTAAGAACT
>JAHKKF010513819.1:1558-13387 GCA_019740295.1 Labeo calbasu | reverse complement strand
GCAAAGAACATTAACATTTTCAAACAACATATTTACTGATTAGCCTAGTCTAGTGCAAGTTTATGCATTTTAAAAAACACTCACGTTATAAGTAAAGCTATCTACACCGTACGATGAATAAATCTCTTACCACATGTCTGCAGTGCGTTACAGCTCTGACGCGGCCACCGGAGCTGATCGCAGCCACTTTAGTCAATGCTTGTGTTTATACCAGCTACACTGCGGCTCGTTGAAGCGTCCCAGAAGCGGCTCTCCGTGCTGCATCGATAAAGTTAGGCTAATCCCCCACCTCGTCCCAACCATTCGAATTTCCGTAGGCGGGATTTATTTTAATGATATTTTAATGGACCGCATTACTTTTGCAATGTTTTATAAATGTCAATAAAAACTGCTGCAAAATTACGGCTTTTCCGTTAACCAATGTTATGCGACTAAAACATAATTTTTCCTCTTGCGATAAGTCTTGCCGATGGATGTTGGTAAATTCAGGTATGTCGCAGCCACCGCACTAGCCATTAATTTTAATCGTAGGAGACGTAAGCATCTATCTTCTGGCACGTTTTTTAAATGAAAACGAGCTGCGGCGCACCTGGTATAAACACAAACATTGACTAGAGTGGCTGCATTTAGCTCCGCAAACTTGTGCAATGTAAATAATGGGTTATCGAAGCTTTAATGGCAAGGATTGTGTAGTCAATGCATGTGTAAGCGGCCACATACAAGGTGTTTTTTAAGGTTATAGTACATTAAAGAACGATCATGTGACTTTTGTGCACTCAGGGTGACCTGTAAATGATAAAAACCAGTTTCCATTGCAGTTTTGCGAAATAATATTCCTCTTTTGAATTGCCTGAAAAAACACCTCATGTGGGCGTAAAAAAAATGTTTGCGATATATGGGCGTTTTGGCGAAATTTATGTGTTTTCATTAGGCGTATTTTCAATTCACAATTTCAGTTTGCGCAATTTGAAGGGTAATGGCGATGTAGCTACTGTGTCTCTGTTGGACTGTAAAAACATTGCTTTATTTGAGTGGTTTGGGTAACCAACATCATGAGCTTGCGGCAGGGCTATCTGATTGTCAGCCTTGCTCTGTTTAAGAAGTTTGCTTAACCAATGGCACGAGTTTGTGTCTGTTTGTCTGACCATGTCCAGATGCAGGCTGTCAATATGAGTGTTATAATATGTTTAAAACATTTTACCATTGTTTAAATCTTAAAATTCTGAAGATTTCCCCTCTAAATCAGTGCATAAATTCCTGGTAAACAAAAAAAAATTCTAGTTAGTATGAAAAACGCACAATGTAGAGGAGTTTGTTTGCTGTAATGGATGTAAATTCTCTGCATGCATCACTTTTTACACCCTGTGACTGGAGTAATCATTCATGATGTTTAGCCTTTAAGCCAAGAAAGAGATAGCTCATGCTAATGCATTGTGAGCAGCTCAGGATCTGCTCTCTGGTAGTCTGCTTAGAGCCGAGCCGAGATATCAAAGTCGGCTTTGTGCGTGGCATTTGTGTTGAGGTGTGAAGTGCTGCGCTGAGGTCTACGGAGAGATGAGAACACTCCCACTCCTTTGCATCTAAAGGTACACGGGCCTTATCAGACACTCAAAACCTGCCATCCAAAGAGACCGTGCAGGTGTTTCCTGGATTGCCAGGCTTGCGTGTCAGTGGATGGAAAATTCCTTCTGGCGTTACATAATTGCAGTCACTCATTCAAAACTTGAAAGATTGCATCACAATCACGGACTGGGTATTGCGAAAGTTATCTAGGCCATGTTTTCTTACAATGCTTCATACGTCATAATGAAATTTGCCAAGGGCACTCCTAAATTAGGTTGCAGGTGAAAAGCTAGTATTACTAAAGCAGATATTGGTACTTTAAGGCCAAGCTTTTCAAGCGGGGTCTATGAAACTATTGAAGAGCATCTATGCAGAAGATAATAAAACATAATAAAACATCTCTAATTTAATAAGCATAACTGACTGGGGGGTCTCAGGGTTTGTCAAAGTTGAAAACCTTTGCTTTAAGGTATTAATTTTAAGAATTAAAGATAAAAATATCAACATTTTGGGGAAATTGAAATAAAATTGATTGTTCTCTTAGAGGCAAACAAAATTGAATTACCTACCCTACAATTCAAAAGTTTGGTGCCGTAAGTAAGATTTTAAAAATGTTTTTGAAATAAGTTTCTTATGCTCACCAAGACTCATTTGAATCAAAAAGATAGCAAAACGGTACTGGTATGAAATATTATTTCAAAATAACTTAAAATAACTGTTTTCTGTGATGTCAAAGCTGAATTTTCAGTAGCCATTATTCCAGTCTTTACTGATCCTGTAGAAATCATTTTAATATGCTCATTTGATTCTCTTAATATAATCAGCGTTGAAAACAGTTGCTTAATATTTTGGTGTCAATTTAAAGCATCCTTGCTGGATTTTTAAAGTCTTGCTGACTCCAAACTTTTGAATGCATGTTGAATTAATTATTATTTAATTATTTGTTAAATTCTGTGTATATGTGTATGCCAGTCAAAAGTTTTTGCACCAAGCCTGCATTTATTTGATCCAAAGCACAGCAAAAACAGTCAAATTTTAAAATAGTTTTACTATTTAAAATCACTGTTTTCTATTTGAATATATTTTAAAATGTGATTTATTTTTGTGATTTCATGTTTCTTTAATGAACAGAAAGTTCAGAAGAACAGCATTTATCGGAAATAGACATTTTTGTAATATTATAAATGTCTTTATCATTTATCATAGTAGTATTTATTTATAAGTTATTAATATATAAATTAATATATAAGTATTACTATAATATTATAGTATTAATTTCTATAATTTCTTTCACAAAAAAAAATATTATACTGACTTCAAGCTTTTGAATGGTATGTAATATTATGTATAATGTTACAAAAGCTTTTTATTTCAGATAAATGCTGGTCTTTGGATCGTTCTATTCATAAATGTACTAAACTGTTTTAAATATTGATGATGATGATAATAATAAAAATGTTTCTTGAACAGCAAATCAGCATATTAGAATGATTTCTGAAGTATCATGTGACAGGCTGGAGTAATGATGCTGAAAATTTTGATTTGATCACAGAAATAAATTACATTTTAAAATATAGTCAAATAGAAAACGGTTATTTTAAACAGTAAAAATATTTTACAATTTTACTGTTTTGCTGTACTTTGGATCAAATAAATTCAGGCTTGGTGAGCAGAATAGACATCTTTAAAAAAACAAAAAAAATTTACTGTTTGAAAACTTTTGACACACATGTATAAAGTCTTACTGACTCCAAACTTTTGAATGAATTAATTATTGAATGAATTATTAGCTAATTATTTGTTCATATTTATGGTCAAAACACATTTTTTGTATAATAATGTTTCATTTCTAGTGATTTTACCCAGCATGGTGGGGGCTGAACATTTCATTTTCTTTCCTACAGATCTCGATGTGGTGACAGAGATGAGCCGTCGCCCAAGAGAATTAAAACTGAGGTGAGTAAAATTGCTTCATGATTTTTCCAACCTGAACTGCAAATAATCTATCTCAAGCTTCCAATGCTATTTCACAACTCGTTTTGTTATTAATGTGCGCTGCGGCGCTAACACCAATATGCGAGGAAACTGTTGTAGGAGGCAGGATTGACACTGGGTGGGTCCAGTGGCTTTTTGTTTGCATAGCTGCCTGTCAGCATACTGAACTGTGTGGGAGGGCTTTGCAGGAGCATGCGGGGTAGCTCCATCAGGATTGCATGTCATGGTGTAGGGGAAAGTTCAAAGTTCAGCCTGGAGAAGTTACAAAGGACTAATGTTCGCGAGCCCGCTCCCTCGATCACACCTTAAATCCATATTTAGCCGGCCCACGGTCATTATTTTTCCATAACCTACATTTCCGTGATCAGTCTGCCATATACTTAACTGCACACATAGTGATCTTATTGATGTGGTTTGCTGAAGAGGCCTTTGTGCTCTATGGCAGCTGTCCATTCATGGCTCTCTAGTGACACATTTGATCATTGTCCAGTCGTTAGATCTACTGGAAACTTCTAACATCCCACATCAATGCTTATGGGCTGGGCTGGTGTCTGAAGAAGAGCAGGTGTTTGCCCGCTTCACCCCTGCCCTGGTTTCACTCCGCGTACGGGCACAGACATGTGACCGTTTCGGAAAATCAGTGGTTTCTACCCACTCTACCTCTAAGGAGAAATGAGTCCTTTATCATTATCAGACAGCGGCAAATTACCAAGTGCCTTCCTTTTCCCCCTAATTTGCATTGTTACTCACTTAATAATCATATTTCACCTCACTTTTACGTCATGTTTCTATACTAGTCATGTGAATAAACAACAGCAGTAGAGAGTGTGGTTTCGGGGTCAGAAAGATTTTTGTTGTTGTTTTTGTTTTTGAAAGTCTCTTCCTGTCAGTCTATTCCTGTGATGGCAAAGCTGAATTTTCAGCAGTGATTTCTCATTAATGTCACATGATGCTTCAGAAATCATTTTAATATGCTGATTATTATATAAAAAGGACATCTTATAGTATATTTGTAACATAATAAATGTTTTACTGTGACTTTTGATCATTTTAATGTGTCCTTGCCTTAATAAAATCAAACAATTATATATAAAAATAAAATCTTACTGACCCCAAATGGTAAAATAGCTCATTTTTGTAATCAGAGCAAACAATGAAGATATCATTTTGGGTTACATCATTAAACTTATACATTTGTACCAAATACAACAAAAGAAAATTTAAAAATTGTATTTAGTAACATACAAAGGATGTTAAATTTCTTTAATAGAAACTGCAGCACGCCTGTGGTGCATATTTATTTTGGCAGCCATATTTAGCGTACGAACACTGAAGTCAGCGGAAATCATGTTGAGAATGTACTATAAGCATATTTATCAACAGTCTTTTGCAATAGACTTTCTGTGTGAAGCAACATAAAATCATAGAGTGAATTACTCACCCATTGTTCGAAAAAATGACGTTTGCAAGTTCAGCAAGCAGTGACAGGCACCCAAACAGCACTTTTTATTCAGACCACTTAAGCAGGTTATAGCTACAATTTGGCGTTTTGTTCCATGTAAATTAATTCTGTTTGGGTGTAAATATGATGCCTCATGTCATGCTGACTAAAGTTGCCATAATTCTAAATAGCACGTTAACCATATTAAAATTTATGAAATTAATAACTGGAATTTAGAAATGCAGAAATAATTATTTCTTTATAGAGCCACAGATTAATCACATATCCATCCCACTCGCAAACATAATAACTGAGCGAATGCATGTTTTGTTACTTTTTTTTCAACAATTAACCACATTTTCAAGCTAATTACATTGGTAAGTCATTTTTGTATTAGAACAAACTAAACTGAATTTACTTAAGAGAGAAAGGGTAACTTTTGTTCCTTTTTTTTAGCAGCATGCTATTTGGTCAAACTACTTGAATTGGTGAATCATTTTTGCATTTATACAAACACACTGATTCGCTAAACTGAGTCTGACTTTCCTGCTACATTTAAGAAAAAGAGAGCATATTTGTCACATCTTTTGGCAGCATACCATTTGGTCAGTGCTGCTTGAATCTGTGAATCATTTTTGAATGAACAAATCGATTCACTGAACTAAATCTTGACTTTCTCTGCTTTGTTAAGAGAAAGAAAGAATATATATTGTATTTTTGAACACTATTGTTTGGTCAAGCAACATAATTCAGTGAATCATTTTTTAACAAACAAATTGATTCATTAAGATAAATCTAACATTCCTGCTATGTTTGAGAAAGAGACGGTGTCACATTTTTTTAGCAGCATACCATTTGGGCAAACAAATTGAATCTGTGAATCATTTTGTCAATAAACAAATTAATAATCTCAAATCGGTGAATTTATATTTTGAACAATCAAACTGATTCACTAAACTGAATCAGAATGTCCTGCTATGTTTAAGAGAGAGTATATAGTAGTCAACATTTGAAGTGGATCAAAACTTTTCATCAAAGTTGTCATAAAACCAAAACAATACTAGTTCTTGTCTTAGAACAGCTTTGATGAACTTGTTTTGATCCACTTCAAATGTTGACTACTGTATATTGCTCTTTTTTTTTTTAGCAGCATACCATTTGTTAAAACTACTTGAATCTGTGAATCATTTTTTGAATTAACAAATTGATTCATTAAACTGAATCTGACTTTCTCTGCTTTAAGAGAGAAAGATGATATTTTATTTTTTTTTTTAACAATGTATTGTTAAAGAAATTTAAATTACTGATTTTTTTAAACAAATAAATTATAATTATAAATAAATAAATTATAAATAAATAAATTTCCTCCTACGTTTAAGAAAGAGAGGGTGTCACTTTTTTTTTTTTTTTAGCAGCATACCACTTAGTCAAACTACCTGAATCCGTGAATCATTTTTTGAATGAACAAATTGATTCACTAAACTGAATCTGACTTTCTTTGCTTTTGTTAAGAGAGAATGTTATATGTCACAATGCATTTTTATATTATATTTTTTCAACAATTGGTCAAACCACTTAAATCAGTGAATCATTTTTGAACAAAGAAATGTATTCACTAAACTGAATCCTAACTTTTCTGCTATGTTAAGAAAGAGAGGGCATGAACACTTTTTTTGTTAATGAACAAACTGATTCACTAAATTGAATCTGATTTTCTCTGCAAGAGGAAGAAAGGTCATATTTATACATCACATTTTTGAACAACATACCGTTTGGTCAAGCCATTCCTGCTATGTTTAAAAAAAAAAGGTTATATTTTGTCACATTCTTCATTGAAACATACTGTTTTGTCAAGATACTTGAATTAGTGAATCAATCACCAAACAAACTGATTCACTAATTCTGACTTTCCTGCAACATTTAAAATAGAGAGGGTCTATTTTGTCACATTCTTTTAGCGATTTACTAATTGGTCAAACTACTCATCAGTCTGTTTTGCAAAAGTAACTTGTTTGTGGACAGCTGAACTATTGCCTTTGCTACTGAAAGTGCAAGTTAAGTTAGTGTCATGCTGTAAACTCACTCTTGAATGGATTTTCCACATTTAACCATTTCAAAGTGTGTGACAGTTAATAGCATGTGCGTCTGAACTGCAGAAAAAAGCATAAACTTCCCCTCCCCCTCTCGCTGTCCCTGTCTGGCCTCGACTCTGCCCACATTACACTCCCATCCACACCAGTGAGAATAAGCCGCCCGCCCACATGCACCCAGACAAGGTCCAAATGAGATCAGTAGCGCGCCCACCCGTATTCTTGAGGTAGAAGTGACATCATTACGTGGGCGCACTTGGAATCACCCACGCCCATGCATTTGCGCAGATACCACAAAGTGAAAAGGGGCCGAGTCTGAGGACACATGCGTATACATGCAGGCGTATGCGCGCACCTTTGTCTGTGTGCTCTAGAAGACCAGCCTCCGTGTCAAGAAAGAGAAAAGCCATAACTCACAGGAGTGGCTCGATGAGTTCATTGTTGCTGTGTGAGTGTTGGCAAATTTGCGTCAGAGCTGTTATTAGCAGTTACCTCTCTGCCTCAAACACCCAACTAGTAGTGAAAAGACTGGAATGTCTGTGGTAGTTTGCATCCATGGCAACCCATGTAAACATTCGAAGTTTTCAGGCTCATCCCTCGTGGAGTAATTTACACGTAGCGGTACGTCGGACAAAATGTTCTGTTTGCTCATCCGCCTGTCAGGTTGAAACTCATCCTGAGGGGATTCTTAAGTGGGATGACATTTTATTAAGTATCTGACCTTTTCGCTCAAGAGGAATGAAGCTTTAGTTAGTGAAAAATTAGTGCCTTCGCTCTGCGAAGTGCTTGAGATTAACAACGTGTCTTGGAATTGTTCAGGTAATCTTCAAATTTCACACTAAGCTCATGGACCTTCAGTAAAAAGTTGATTCATATTTCTATCACTTTGGTTTTTAGTTCTCGGTCCATCGCTGTCATAGTTTGTGGACTTACTGGAGGTGGTCACAGATTCATCGATGACGTATATTGTCTTGTGATGTGATGTGTCATTTTTTTTTTGTGTTAATATGCAAAAAAGGGCCGCACATGATAAAGCTGAATAAAGACAACTGGGAAATGTAATAGGGGAATGGCAGATGTTTTGGCCACAACTTGATCATCTTCAGTGCCTGAAGTCTTAGCTTGCTTAGCTGTCTTTGACACATTCATATTGTGCGGGACTTTTTTGCAAATTGTCACCAGTTTGGATAATAGTGGCTTATGCTCTTAGTATTTGTGGAGTTTAGAGCTACAACGATGATCCCTGCTGAAAAAAACAATAGACACCATCACAAAATTTGTAATGGTTTTACTGGTTATAACTGAACTTGTATGGACCCTTTTCACAAAACTGTGATGATGCGTTTTAACAGTCATCATCATAAATTGATTTTTTTTTCAATTGTATGTACATTTACAACACTATACTTTGTATTAGATCACCTTTCTTCAAGTTGCAAAAAACTAGTTAATGCTAATGCGAGGGTGTTTCTAATGCCGCGTCTATGGGAGGAACGGTAAATTTGACATCGTTCTCTCTTCTGACTGCTGATATCAGTCTTTCTCGCTTTTTTTCATTTGATTGAAAGACATGAAACCACTATCGTGGAGTTTTTCTTTCGTTATTTGAGCAAATGGGAATGCAAAAAAATATATTTGTGGTACACTCCCATTCATTGCTCTCAGATTTTTCCCAACTATGACGACTTCCGCTATGACAAACCCTTAAATGTGAGAAAGGTCCATTGGATTTAATGGAAACTGTTGGTCTCTTCTCGTAATTGGTCACCTTCTATTGGTGGCTTGTCAAAACCAATAAATCCTAATGAATTATGTCCCAAAACACACTAGAGAAAATACATTTTCAATGGTTTTAATGGTTAAAAGTTGATGGTTTGTAATGGTATTTGTAGTGAAAACCAGTAGAATTTTTTGTAATGGTTCTATTGTTTTTTTTTCCAGCGGGGTCGACTCTATTCGAGTATTAAATTTTTAAAAAATCCTCGATTTGCCCGTAAGGAGTAATCGGCAAAATACCGGAAGTGGCGTGTTCCACATATTAAAACCATTTAAAAATCATAATACAGCATAATACTATTGTGAATTCACAAACGATACGATTCAAATCAATAAATATATGCGTTGCAGGTTTAACATATGGACTTAACCGTTTACATGCGTGTAGGTTAAGTGTGTGCGTCTCAGAGCGGCGCGTGCGTCTAGTCAAAGCTGATACACAAGCTGTTATCATTTACATGTGTGGAGCGTCTCAAACTCCATCTCTGCATGTTGTTGTGAGTTTGGGTTTATTATAACGTTCATCTGGGAACGCAACGTGCCCTATTTCTACATATTTTTAAGGTAAATAATTTATAAACCTCCACAAACACCGCTCGATTGTTCAACTTTTCATCGCGATTTCAAAATAAAAGTTCAAACCCTCAACTCTGAGGCACTCTAGCATCATTTTTTGATGTCCACATATTCAAGAAATTACAGCAGCTGTAGCTTTTCTATCATAAGGAAATAACCAATTATTAAAGATTAAGTGGACATTTGAATTAAATGTTGTTTAGTCAATATTAAACCTGGATTAGATCACCAGTAAAGTGTAAAAACAAACGCCAGGCCGTTGGCGCCCTCTGCAGGCATTTGTTATAAAACGTAATACATTAGCTCTGATGTTTATATTATGTATTTTAACAGTTTTGTTTAATAAAACCATATGATTACTTGCGTTTGATACTTTATTTAACCTAATTATTATTGCCTTATTGCTATTATATATGTATTTAAAGTCATTTTAAAGGCTATTGCTCACTTAGGTCTATTTTTATTAAAAAAAAACAAAATTATAATTATCCAGTTACTCAAATAATTGTCAGAATAATCGACGGATTACTTTATTACCAAAATAATCATTAGTGACAGCCCTAGTAGGCTCAAGTCAGTAGGTTGATTCAAAAAGGTCAGAATTAGGCAACATATATTTGGGCAGGACTGTCTATTTGTCCTTTCAAAACGAGGTGTGGGTGCAGGGAAACCGGTTTAAAACTCATCATTTTTGCATAAATGGCGTACTTCATTTTGAAATTGACTGCTCTGAGAGGAAATCTCAATCGAATGTGTATCGATCTGCAGGAGGGCTGTTTTGACCTCCAGGAGGCGCTGCAGGCCATTCACATGCGCCAGGAGACCCTTAAGGAGCAGCTAGCCCACGCCAGATCTAAAGGAGAGGAGACGGTTGGGCGGAACATCCAGGTGACTGACTGCATTATGACAGTGTGTTTATTTGTGTGTGGGAGAGGAATGCTTTTAGGCGCCTCGCTGACTCCGTCTTCATGTCTGTCTACCACCACACGTCTCGCTCTGGTATCCTATCATGCAGGTTTTCAGGTCAGTAGATGCAGGAGATTCACCTGTCCTTCTGACCATGACCTACTTTTGGTTGACTGGTCTAAGAATAATCAATAGTTGGGAATTTTGTGTAAGAGATGTACTGAGGAAGTGATGAAACTGATAAAAAAAAAAAAAACTTCTGTAAGGAGGTGCTGTAGCTTTTTTTGCTGATTGTTGTTCTTTAGTAAAAATGAATAGGAAAATCTCATAAATATCTCAGTTGCTGTTGTGAGTCCAAGTTCCCTCCAAGTCTCCAGGTGTGGTTTTCTAGGCATTATGCCAAAAATAAATAAACGCAAACATATAATCTAAACTGATATATGATAAATTATATATCATATAAAAAGTATATAAATTAACTAAAAACACACTACCAGTTGAATGTTTTGGAACATTTTTTGGAACGATTTTTAATGTTAATTTTTAAAGAATTTTCACCAAGTCTGCATTTATTTGATCCAAAGAACAAAAAAATACAGTAAAATGTGAAATATTTTTACTATTTAAAATAACTTCTTTCTATTTGAATATACTTTAAAATGTAATTTATTCCTGTGATCTAATCTAAATTTTCAGCATTATTACTCCAGTCTTCAGTGTCACATGATTTCTGAAGGATCATGTGACTGGAGTAATGATGCTAAAAATTCAGCTTTAAAATCACAGGAATAAATGACATTTTAAAATATATTTAGATAGAAAACAGTTACTTTAAACAGTAAAAATATTTCAAAATTGTACTGTTTTTGCTGTACTTTGAATCAAATAAATGCCGGCTCGGTGAGCTAAAGAGACTCAATCTTACTGTTCAAAAACTTTTGACTGGTAGTGTATATTTATATAAATTCTAATAAATAAACCCAAAAATGTAAAATAAAATTATATGTGATACATTATTTATTTTAATCAATTATATACATTTTTTAATATATTTAAATGACAATAATACAGACATAAAATATACTCAGTATAATAATTAATAGCTAATGTTAAAATAACTAAATTTGGCAAAATTTTGTTAAGGCCCCCTAGTGAGCTCCGGCCCCTGGTTGAGAACAAGTGGCATGAAATGGAGAACAAATTGAAACTTTTAAGTCTCAAGATTCTCTGATTTTTCTAAAGATAATTACAACATAATATAATGTCAACATCTGCATTTAATAATTTAAGATTTTAATATTATTCTAAAATGTGCCGTATTTTCAAAGATAAAAATCATGCAAATATGTTTGACCCTTTAAACAGTTCTTGATTGTAAATGAAAAAGAAGACTAGATTATGCTAATATCTGCTATAGTGGCTACACTGAGAACTGAGAATGCGCTGCATACATGTTGCATTATAAATTCATTTTATTACACA
>JAHKKF010513818.1:0-24865 GCA_019740295.1 Labeo calbasu | reverse complement strand
TTTTTTAATATAATTTTGATTGTTTTTCTCTGAAAGACGAAAGCCATATACACCTAGGATTGCTTGAGGGGTGAATAAATCATGGGGTAATTTTCATTTTTGGATGAACTGACCTTTTAACTCTCTGTGCTGTGCTCAAAATCATTTACCCAATTAGGTGTTCCTGGTAAAAAAATGATCGACCTTTTTAAAATTGATTGTAAATCTCTCTTTATATCAAATTGTTTTCTTTAAAGCAACACAGGTTTAGGAACTGATTGGTTGTAAACCTCATGTTTAGTGGAAAATTTTTTTTATATATATAATTTTGGCAGTGTTCACTCAAAGAATGCACTGCTCAGATCAATGAGGCCTTGATCAATGAGTTCCAAAAAGAAATACAAAACCTGTGCTAATTAAAGCTGCAGTCCGTGACCTTTTTTTAATTAAAAATGATCCGAAATAAATTTTTGAGTAAGTACATTACCAGACAGTGTTCAAGACTATCTCCTTACTTTAGCCCGATTCACATTGGTAAGCTTATAATATTGTTTTCTAATTTGAATGGGACTGGTAGGTTTTCAGTGAAAATACAAGCATGCCGCCGCTCGTTTTTGGGTCATTACATCATGTCTGTAAACATAAAAGTCCAGGTTAGTTGGCTATATCGTATATGAGGATGCTGCAGGTGGTGGATCTTTTATAGCCTTTTCTCACAGCAGATGCAACTTGTCATTTTGATAGCGGATTGCAATCCAGAAAGGATTGTCTTAATGAAACAAAAGTAAGTGACTGGAATTAGACTACAGTTTTAAATGTGCATCTAATTACAGATACGTGAGATCACACAAGATTTGACAATAACGAAACAAAAACTCGTTTTGAATGAAAAAAACTGACAAAAATCTATTGATATTTTCGTCAACAGATAACAAGACGAAAATGTTAGGGAGGGACGATTTGGGAAGAGATTAATTGAAAACGGATCTGCTGTGTGGTTAGGTGGTTAGATGGAGATTAATATGATTAAATGGTAAAATATGCATTATTTAAACTTTAATGTGCTTGTGTCTCACACGACGCAACTGAAAGCCTTCACGTCTCATACAGATAAAGCTTTAAGAACAGTTTTTTTTACAGAGTTAAAGTTACAGATGAAACCCAAAGGGAAAATTCACAGAGATAAAATCCTATTCATGATATATGTAAAAACTAATAATGGTCACACTTTGCACATTTATATAAATATTTTGTGCAGAGAGGTGAGTTAACAATATTTGTTCATATGAACTAGCAAAGAAAAATACTAATGTAGCATTTATTGATGGTAACTGTAACATTTAAAAATGAATTTTTAAAACCAAAAGATCTAACATGAATTAACAATGAACAGTTATGTTTATATTAACTAACATTAATGCATTAACTAATGGGATCTTCCTGTAATAATGTCTGTTCTTGAACTAGTTGTAGTTTTCTATATAAGAACAGTATGTGTGAGCTTTATGTATGAGATTTATATGAGCAGTGTGGATCATGTATGTACAAAACAAGGGTTGCTGGGAGATCGGAATTGCAGATGTTTTCGATTAGGTATAGAAGTGCTATAAAGCATATGCTGATGTTACTTGGTTTTATTAAACCCAGCGGTGTTTGTGTGCCATTTTGTTGGGCTCATTTGCATTGTACTATACAACTATACTGGCTGACCGCTTTTGCAAACAAACAAGCTTCTATGAAATATATATGCTTTGTATGTTACATTGATGTTAATGTGTGGTATTCGGCTTTAAATTTCCTTAAATTGCTCTAAAAGTGTTAGTATTTGATGTTAAACTTCTTTCCGCTACCTGAGTTTAAAACTGAGGTGTGTAAAATACTTTCTCCTATGCCAGCTTGCTTGTATTTGTGCAGAGACAAGTATAAGTATGCCATCCGTCGGTCGATTTCCCCGAAAAGTGTAAGCGCTGTGGTCTGTGGCACTTTCAGCTTTGCACTGTTTGTTTGAGAGGTCTGACATAGCAACATTGACTCAACAAATGGTTTGAGTTTGGGGCGGCACTACCTGTTTGTCCGTTGAGTGGCAGCCGGGGGGGAAAAGGGGGTGGAATGTTTACTAGGAAACATATTTTTGCCATTTTATTGAGTACAGACATTCTCAATATTTTTCCCAATTTGCTTTTTTACATAAAGGAGCTTCACTAACAGAAATTTACATAGATTTTAGAAGTTGGAAAAATTGGCCGCCACATGGTAGCTTTGTACCACAGTGAACATTGTTTAAAAGTTAATTAGTTAATTTATTTTTGTTCACTTATTTTGTCTTAATTATTATTTAAAATAATTAATAGAGATTCCTAAACATTTTTTAGCTGACCCCTTTGACTTAAAATGTTTGCTTGATGTACCGTCTGAGATTTAAATATTCCTTAATTTAACAACACATCCATTGTTCATGCATCTGTGGTTTTTTTAATGATCACATGGCATGTAGGTTAATAGATATATTTATTTTGATGGTTTTTGAGTTATTTAAATTTTAAATCAGAACATAAATACTTAAATGCTTTAAACAGATTACAGACATGCTTAAATAAATAGTTATAAACAAAATTCTGTTTACGTTTATAAAAGATATAATGTGTGGTATAAACTCAGTTACAGCTGTACGGTGTACAGGCTAATAGTGTAGTTTAGTATGTGTTCTCCCTCTATGGGTGACCCCAGGAAAAACATTTAGTGTATTTTTTTAAGCGTGGCTTTAAAACATAATATTACTGATTTCTTAGAGAGAGAAAGTGAGGAACAACGACTTGTTGCCAAATGGCAAAACTCTATCATAGACTATTAGGGTTTGGAAAACCATTCCCACTAGTGGCACATAAAGCAAACTTCAGTTGTAATTTGACTATTTTTAATGTTCTGCAAACTATTTTAAAATTCTGAATATGAATGGAAACTTAAAAATGATCACATTCACATTTATACTTGTGACACATACTTTTTTTATCTAAAGCAACTTCCATTGCATTTAAGTTATTGCATATTAGTTCATGCATTGCCTGGAAAGCTGTATGAAATGAACCCTACTGTGGGTAGAGGTCACATTTTAATTTTCAGTAATTACTGGGATTAGATCATAGGACATTATAGAATCACACATACAAAATGAAGACTGCTGTGTTCTTCATTCCAGAGTCCATCATCTCTTCAATGTAAAGGGATTGTTCACACAAAAATGAAAATTCTGTCATTAATAACTCACCTTCATTTCCTCAAAAATGAACAAAGGTGTTTCGGGTTTGGACCGACATGAGGGTGAATAAATAATGACAGATTTTTTTTGGGGGGTAAACTATCCCTTTAAGTTCTAGGAAATGATATTACTCTGCAAACGTGTTTGAAGAAAATTAAGCTTTAAAACAAACTTTAAAATCATTTTATAGGCTTGTAAAATGTCTTTTATAGTATTTCAACTTGCTTGGCATAAAAAATGACCAAGGAAGCTGGAATGGGGTTAAAGCAACCAACTAACCAATCATGCATTGACTGGGAACTGAAGTCATGAAATTTGCATTGCATTGTATATATTATTGTTTGTTGTCTGGTGAGCAAAAGCTTTTTTGCATGTAGTCCAAACCTATTAGCATTAAAGGAGAAATTCATTTCCAGAACAAAAATTTACATATCTCCATATAGTGGACTTCAGTGGTGCCCGCGAATTTGAACGTCCAAAATACAGATTCGGTGCAGCTTTAAAGAGCTCTAAACGATCCCAGCCAAGGAGTCAGGGTCTTATCTAGCGAAATGATCTGTCGTTTTCTAAAAAAAAAAAGAAAAATTTATATACTATTTAACCTCAAATGCTCATCTTTTCTAGCTTTGCCACGTGGTCTTTCAAATGGCCTTTACAAAAAAAGGTAAAAAGTTGGAGGAGAAAATGAGATGGGAGTTTTTTAACATACCCTAACTGTATTGACCCGGATTACACAGCGTACGCATGTGCATCGCAGAGCTAGAAAAGACGAGCATTTGTGGTTAAAACGTATATAAATTGTAAATTTGTTTTAGAAAATAACCAATCGTTTCGCTAGATAAGACCCATATTCTTTGGCTGGGATCATTTAGAGGCCTATAAAGCTGCGTTGAAACTGCATTTTTGGACATTCAAACTTGTGGGCAACATAGAAGTCCACTATATGGAAACATTTTCCTCAAAAAACATAATTTTTTTTACGACTGCAAAAAGAAAGACATGAACATCTTGGATGACAATGGGGTGAGCACATTATCTGTACATTTTTGTTTTTTTGTGAACTTCTCCTTTAAGGCCATCTATTTGCTTTTGACAAAATTAACCATTAGCAAGTCTTTCTTTCTTGCAGTTTTTCTTTCTGCACTACACAAGCTACTTTTGGCCAATCAAATCCCCTCTAGAAGAACAACAACAGTGCCCCACTGAAAATATCTGTCTACTGCTATACAGCGACTTGAGGTCATTGAGGCTTTTACCCAGTCCATTCAGAACTGCATTCCTAAATCGAAATATTCCCCACAAAGCCACCATCTCAAAGGCAAACACAACAGGCTATAATAGTCCTGCCTCTTTCTGTCTGTCTGTCTGCTAATGTGCTTTGTTTCTATTCATCACAAACACTTTAAACCTTTGCCAACCGTTTTGTCTTCGACCTTGAATTTTCTGAACGTGTTTATTTGCGTGCCTACGAATGTGTTTATTTGCACGCATGTTTTTGTGTGATTGTGTGTGCTTATATTTCGTGGAGCGTGTGTGTGTGTGTTTGTGTTAGCTGGACAATCGTGTCATCGTCTTATCCTGCAGTAACCCCCTGCATGAGCGTGTGATGTAAGGCCGCAGAGTTCCTGGCAGAGTGTGTGCGTCAGGGCCTCTCTGCTGCTGTGAGTCACAGACAAGACGAATGTGGGCTTTACAGGGAAAAGCCCTGGAGAAGTCATGCTAACCAACAAAAACTCAGCCATGTTTTGTTTTCTCTCTTGCTTATAGAGCTGCTAGTGTTCGGCCAGTTGTCATAACATACGAGGACATTGTCTAAAGATGTGTCGGAAGAATAAAAATGTAGTTAATTTTGCATTGCTGAAATGTATTGATCTGGCACAGGTGAGATGTTTTGAGAATATCTGAATAATTTGAATCTATTTTCTGTTCTCTTCTGTTTTCTGACAGCCGTGGCCGAGTGTTTCCAATCTTGCGAAGGACTTCATTGACCGTGTCCTCACGGTGGATCCCACTGAGCGCCTGACTGCGGGCCAGGCACTTAAACACCCTTGGATTGTCAGCATGGCTGCTTCCTCCTCCATGAAGAACCTGCAGCGTTCCATTTCCCAGAACCTCTTGAAGAGAGCGTCATCACGCTGCCACAGCACCAAATCAGCACAGTCCACTCGTTCCAGCCGCTCCACGAAGTCCAGCAAGGCACGACGCGTTCGTGAGAAGGAGCTGCGAGAACTCAATCGCCGCTACCAGCAGCAGTGTAACGGTTGAGAACGACGTCACAAGTGTCTGCGTGTATCTTACGAAAAAAACATTGGAAAGAGCAGAACAACATTGTGCCTCAATTAAGATGTCAACTTCCTGCTCCATCACCACAGAGCCAATTAGCAGAAAACCTCCTTCTAAACTTTTCTATTTTTCTGCTGTTTCTCTCTCGTTTATTACCTGTTATGTGAGTGTTTTATTTATTTATTGGTGTATTTTCATGTCCATGTTGTCTTTGGAAATTATCTCATTCAGCCTTTTTACCTGATTGTATCTGTTGAACAGAATTTTACATTTTAAGTTGCTGGAAGGACTAAGAATACGCCTTCCTGATTTTTGCTGTGAATTATTTGTTACGGTACCCACCCAGAAGATTGCACTTCTGATGGGGGAAATGTGCTGTTTATTCATTATTAGCAACAAATCACATGACCTTGTGATTGTTTATTGTGCCTTAATATCACTTTGAACATGAGGGAAAGGGAAGAATCAAATGAGTTGGAAGTAACCACGTATATATCACATTTGTAATGATACACACATTGTAATCTGTTTAATTATGAGCCTTAAAGGGGTGGTTTACACAAGTATGAAAATTCTGTCTTTGTTTACTCATGCAAGGAGCAGAAAAGAAGATATCTTGAAGAGCGGTTTTTGTCCATACAGTGAGTCCAAATCAGTGGGGTCCAAAACAACACTAGAACTCAATAGAAACAGTTTTCCACTGACTTAAAATTGCTCTTTTACATGTACACTACCAGTCAAAAGTTTTTGGACAGTAAGATTTTTGTGTTTTTTAAAGAAGCCTCTTCTGCTCACCAAGCCTGCATTTATTTGATTCAAAGTACCGGAAAAGCAGTAATATTGTGAAATATTTTTACGATTTAAAATAACTGCTTTCTATTTGAATATATATTTTAAATGTAATTTATTCCTGTGATCAAAGCTAATTTTTCAGCATCATTACTTCAGTCTTCAGAGTCACATGATTCTTCATAAATCATTATAATATGCTGATTTGCTGTTCAATAATTTTTTTATTATAATTATTATCAATATTTAAAACAGAACATTTTTGTAATTTTTGTACTTTAATTTAGCAAGAATGCTTTAAGTTAATATAAAAGTGATAATAAAGGCATTTAAAATATTTCAGATAATTGCTGTTCTTCTAAACTTTCTATTCATCCAAGAGACCTGACAAAATTTTGTCAAAACATAATAATAATAATAAATGTTTTTTGAACCACAAAACAGAATATTAGAATAATTTCTGAAGGATCACGTGACTGGAGTAAAGATCACAAGATTAAATTATATTTAAAATAGAAAGTAGTTATTTTAAATAGTAAAAATATTTCAAAATTTTACTGTTTTTGCTGTTCTTTGGCTCAAATTAATGCTGCTTGGTGAGCAGAAGAGACTTCTTCAAAAACGTTAACAAATTTTGACTGCTACTGTATTTTGCAAGATAAAAAGTCATAGTTACCTTTTTTATTTTCCATTCTGTGGCAAAGACAGGCTTTCCTATGAAGATGATAAAACAAGACAGAAGCCTTATTTTTGGGTAAACAGTACCTTTAAGTCGGTCGTAAAAAAAACCTAAATCTGCCCACTATCTGTTGTTTATCCTGAATGGGAAACAACCATCCCTTCTTAATATGGACCCTAATGTTAATACCATTTGTTAAAACCTGTTGAAAATACTCCTTGACTTGGCTTTAAGTCTTTAAATTTGGTCAGTAAACAAACCTATTCTTGACTTCTGCTCTTGGATCTGTCTGTACATGTGTTGTAGTAATTAATCATACTAACTGATATTGATTGCTCTCTCAATATGGGCGGCCAGTATCGGGAAGCCCTGAATCAAAATCGGTTACTTTCTCTGTCACCAGCTGTTGTGCCTTGAGCAAGACACTGAACCACCATGAAGGCCTTTTGGCAGCCTTTTCACTCTCACCCCTCTCTGTCAGAAACCAGTAGAAATGTGCCAAAGAAATTCCTGTCTGCCTGTATTAACAGCGAACATTTGGTGAGATCTGGAATATGATTCCTCGTGAAAATAATTACTGTTAAATCTGTGATGATATGAAGACTTCTCAAAATATGTTCTTAAATCTGTTCTTTGTTTTTTATAAAATCGCACATCAAAAAAATTAAGGAGAAAAGGAATTTGTGTATTTGACTTGCGTCCCGTTTCACAGCAAGTGCCTTGAATTTGTTTCACAAATAATTTTAATGAAAAAATTGCAACATCACATTGGTTGGTTTCTTCCACATTCTCTTACTTTTAAGCTTGTGTAGACTTTAGAAAAATATATTTTCCTCTTTTTGGTTACATTTATTGGTTAAATTCAACAATTTTTCAATCTGCAAAATATCTTGAGTCCTTTGTAGAAGGTTAATTTAAAAAGTACTAGAAATTTGAATTGGTTAAATTGAGGGTTCATATGTGAGTGTTAAGGCTGTCATACTTTAATTAAGTAGTATCCACTAAAATATTTTATTAAATCAAAAAAGATTTTGGGAAGACCACTGTTTGTATATGCCTTTATACCCCAAATATTTCTTTCTTTCTCAAGAAAAAAAAAAAAAAAACTATTTTATATGTGCTTGTTAAAATTTATCTGATTTTCTAGCACGTCAAATTAAATCTAGTAAAGAAAATGCTCGTAAAAGTGCAAAACTATATTTGATTTAGTCTATCACCAACATTCATGTAAGGAATGTGTTTGTAGCTACAGTTGAAATAAAACTGCAACTGTTGTCCATTTGTTGAATTCAATCCAACACTGTCTCTTGAAATTAAGTGTTTTGTTCCTTCTTGTCAGTTTTAATAAAGAACAATTATAGAATTCTTTCCAAATAGTGAATCATTAATATTTTGTACAATTATGCAAATAAATGTCACGACATGGTCTAACTTGAATAAATCTGAATATATCCGCACCTATTTGTTAAACTCTTTGAAAAAATCTCTGTACATTGTTTATCTGATTTAACATAAGCTATATGATTTATGATACACATAAGGGCTTTAGGCTAGTCATAGACTAAACTGCATGTTTGAGCTGTCTCAACTGAAAATATCTTTCTCTGACATATCTTAAAATATATCAGTGCCATTGTTCTTTTAAAAAAGCACACCTGTAACGTGTTCTAATAAGGCAGTTTTATAAAAGCTGCTTAAATATCTTGAACCAAGGCCTAGTCCTAGCTTAAACTAAGCCCCGTCTGTGAAACCAGGCCATAGTGTTGCCAAGTCCACGGTTTTCCCTCGGAATTGAATTGGACTACTTTAACACTATTGCCGCGGGTTATTTTAACGTGGAATGCGAATTTTACCAGGGAAACCCCGCCAAAAAAAGCATATTTTTCCCCTCAGAACGCGATTTGGGCGGGTTTTGTTGTGAAAACCTTTACTTTATTACGGATGGGAAACAGGTTAGTCATGTTAGTCACTGTTATCTCTATGAAGCACGGTGTTTTCACATTGTGTAAACTGTTCGACTGCTGTGTGGGGTTTGTTTAACTGTCTAAATGCTTGTTATAAAGGAAGACACAGTGATTCAGAATTTAATAGTCATTACGTTCAGCCTTGACGTCAATTTGTAGGCCAAATAGTGTCTGATTTGTAAGTAAAATAAAGTCTGTGGTTAATGGGATAGTGATAGTCGATCCAAAAATTGCTGGATTACTTGCTCACTCTAATGTCATTTTTAATAAGTATGACTTTCTTCTGCCGAACACACCAATTGGGAACCAATTTCCGTATGGAAAAAGAGACGTTTCCCAAAATGTCTTCTTTTATGTTTAAGAGAAGTAAGCCATGCAGATTTTGAAAGAAATTAAGGTGAGTAAATAATAAATAATGACAGAATTTTTTATTTTTGGGTGAACTATCCCAGCATTACTTGAGGAAAAAATATCCAACAACAACAAAAAAAAACCCGTTTGTCCTTTAATCTAAATTAGTCAGTCAGGATACAGTCCTCAAATACAAGACATTCAATTTGGAAGCCAGCTTTTTTTAATGGAGAAAATGCGACGAAAATCAACGTTGTGATAAAAAGATAAGTAAATACTTAACTGGAGCTGACTTTTATTTTGAAAAATAACAAAAAAACTCATGGCGCCATGTATTCGTGTGACTGGCTTCACGATTAGTCTCAGCGCCAGAAAGGTTTGTACAGTTATCAGAAGCTTTATTTGTAATTGCGTGATAATTATTTTATGTATAGTCTATTATGTACTTGACAGTGTTGTTTTGTTTCATATTATGCTATTTTTTTATTCGTTGGTGGCATGGCTAATACAGTCTATTGCGAAGGGACTTTGGTCTATTGTCAGTCATGCAGAATCTGAAACAACTGACAAATCAAATCATTTTTAAAGAATCATCTGTGAATATGACAAAAGATATAATGAAGCACCATTCCTATACTTAATTTAGCCACTGTCTGTTGAATGTCTTTTATGTACTCTTCTCAGGTTCAGAAACCAATATGCAGCTTGCTTCACACCTGCTTCGGTATGACACTCCATTCCACATTGTCTAGCTGGTTTATGGGACAACCTTTATAAAAAGTCATGGAGTCTCAGACAGGAAGAAGCAGCTCATCTAATAGAGGCAGTGCCAGGAGACTCTCAGTGACAAAGAAAAAAAGCCAGAGGGTCAGTGCAATCAAAGACAGAAGAAGCAATGGAGGTAGCGTTGCTTCCATAACTTCATTTTTCAGGAATACACCACCGTGTAAACTGGCATGTCCTCTGTGTGGCAAACTTGTACCTCGTTACAAGATTAACGAACACATAGACTCTCAATGTCAGAAGTTTCTTGGAGAGGATCTTGAAGATGCACTGGCTGTCAGTGATGACAAGCGGGAGAAAATAACCAAATTACCCTCTAATGATGCCGTAGCTCAAACTGATGGGAAAGAGAAAAACCCAGGAGAGAAAGATGCTGCTGATATTAGTCCGTATTTTAAAAAGAACTGTGTGGTGAAGCAAGATTCATCTGAAACAAATGCACAAGCTAAACCGGTTAAAACAGTTGGTCTTGGAAGTTTGTCTTCTAAACTGTCTAGAAGAGTACTTAGGCTTTCAGGAGAATCTGAAAAGGATCATACTCACGGTAAAGAAGAGGCTCATGATGGAGAACTGAGCAGCTCACAGAAGGAAAATTGCATAAGGAGTTTAACTTTTGAATCTAAAGCCAGTGGCATAAATACAGATAAAACATTCCCAACAGAGCCAGCAACATCAAACCAACCTCAAGTGAAAAATGTTGAAAAATCTGTGACGTTATTGGCAGAATCGAGCAGCAGTGCTGCAATTCACCCTTTATCTTCATCATCATCTAGGGTACTAAAGCGGAAATCAGAGGAGTTGCCTAAACATGAGACAAACACTACAGAAGCCTCTGTTATACATAAGAAAAGTAGGTATTTTCAAAGCAAAACTGAAAACAGACAAGAAACGAATGTCAAGTCGGATCAAACCAAGGCCTCGTCTGATGTTCTTCCATTGTCAGAGAGTCAAATCAAAAGCAAAAGAAAAAACAAGGACATTGAGAGGAATCCCAATACCGCACCAGCCAATGAGTCCAAAGCGCTTGCCGTAGAGAATGCCAGTGAGGGATCAGAGCATCAGCACACCAGGCAGCCGTATTACCTGCAGAACTTTCGGACCGTGCTCGAGGCGGTGTTGGAGAATGAGGATGATAGGATGCTCTTCAATGAGGAAGACTTCTCAACCATTCACACTTTTCAGCAGCTCTCAGGTAGAACTGCTACTGTGAAGTGACTTTGAAGTCTCAGTTCTGCTCTTATTATTTATGTTGCAAAGCAGGTTAAAGAAGGTTTTATTCATCAAAGAATCCTGAAAAAGGTGCATCATGGTTTCCATAAAAATGTTAAGCAACACAACTGTTTTGATTACTGATTATAAATTATACTTCAGCATCAAATCAGTATATTAGAATGATTTCTAAAGGTCATGTGACACAATAAGGGCTGTTGAAAATTCAGCTTTGTCTGAAAAGATATTTTCCGACCCCAAACTTTTGAACAGAAATGTACACTACCAGTCAAAAGTTTTTGAACAGGAAGATTTTTTTAATGTTTTTAAAGAAGTCTCTTCTGCTCACCAAGCCTGCATTTGTTTGATCCAAAGCACAGCAAAAACAGTAAAATTTAGAAATATTTTACTGTTTAAAATAACTGCTTTCTATTTGAATATATTCCTGTGATCAAAGCTAAATTTTCAGCATCATTACTCCAGTCCTCAGTGTCACATGATCCTTCAGAGATCATTATAATTATATAGAAATAACTGATTTTCTGTTCATTTTTTATCATCATTATCAATATTTAAAACAATTGAGTGCATTTTTTTCAGGATTCTTTGATGAAAGATCCAAAGATAAGCATTTTTTTTTAATTAAAAGCTTTTGTAGCATTATACACTATTCCATTCAAAAGTTGGAGTCAATAAAATAGTTTTTTTGGGGAGGAATAAAATTAATATTTTAATGTATGCTTTAAATTGATCAAAAGCGATAAAAGGCATTTATAATGACACAAAAGATTTCTATTTCAGATAAATGCTGTTTTTCTGAACTTTCTATTCATTAAAGAAACCTGAAAAAATTCTGCTCCGCTGATTTTAACATAATAAATGTTTTTGAGCCGCAAATCAGAATATTAGAATGATTTCTGAAGGATCATGTGACTGAAGTAATAATGCAAAAATTCAGCTTTGAAATCACAGGAATAAGTTACACAAAAAATACAAATAGAAAACAGTTATTTTAAGTAGTAAAAATAATTCAGAGTTGTACTGTTTTTGCTGTACTTTGGATCAAATAAATACAGGCTTGGTGAGCAGAAGAGACTTCTTTTAAAAAACATTAAAAATCTTGCCATTCAAAAACTTTTGACTGCTAGTGTATGTTTGTATTAATGCAAACCTATCTCTTCCTTTCCTGTAGTACCTGGACAGATGCTTTATGTCCGTTTATTTCAAAGGAAGCTGAAATGGCTTCAGGTCAGTAAGTTGGAATACACAGAGATCAGCTCAGACCTCAAACCTGTCATTCAAGAGCTGGTCACATGTGGCTTCTTACAAACAGGTTAGTGATGTGAATTGTGAACCAAAATGTCAACAGTAGAGTCAGGAAACATACATAACTACAGCTCATGACTTTTTCCCAATGACAGAATCTGAGCTTGACGACGTCCAAGAGGTTTTGGATCTGCTGCCTGCACCGGAGCTCAGAAACCTGGCCAAAAGCTTTCACCTTGGGCGTGGAGGGAATGGGACTCAGAAACAGCAGTTGGTTGAGGGGCTACTCCAGCTAGGAAAACAGCGATCACTCTTTACTGGTCAAAACAACACGGCTGCAGTCATACTCAGAAGGTGAGATGTATAAGATACATGCACTGTCTGTATGTATAAACCCTAGTAGTGCACTTTGTTCTAGATGAACAACAGAAGCTATTAAAGGGATAGTTCACCTAAAAATCTGTCATTAATTACTCGCCTTCACGTCGTTCCAAATACATTAGACCTTTGTTCATCTTCAACACACATTGAGAGATTTTTTTTGAAATCCAAAAGCTTTCTGACTCCTAGACAGCAATGCAACTGACATGTTCAAAGACCAGAAAGGTAGTAAGGACATTGTTAAAATAGTCCATGTGACATCAGTGGTTCAACAGTAATGTTATGAAGCTACTAGAATACTGATCAAAAGTGACAGTAAAGATTTATAAGGTTACAAAAGATTGCTATTTCAAATAGCAATATTCATAGTAGAATGATTACTGAAGGATGTAATAGTGTCTGAGTCTTTCAAAAACATTAGAAAACTTTCGACCATGACCTTTTAACAGTGTATATAGCATAATATCACTTATTATGAGTAATGTAAGAGAACTGTACACCCAAGCTCTTCTTTTTCAGAGCCAAGCAGGCTGCAGGTTCCTGTGTGCGTCTGTGCCGCAGGTCACGTGCCGTATTCTCCCGCGTCCTGCTCCTGTTCTCCCTCACAGACACTTTGGAGGAGGAGGAGATGGCTGCTGGAGGTCAAGGGCAGCTTTACACCATTCTTCTTGTCAATTCTGGCCGTCTAGCTTTCCCAGAGTATACAGTACATCGCTCAGCCAAACTGTTTGAGGACAGGGATGACCTCATCAGGTCAGTTTATTTTATAATCATACTTTGCTCAAGTTAGAAAAGGTGTATAGATAAACAAAACACCTAAAAAAAACATGCTCAGGTCACATTTCACTTCAAAACAGAAGAAAAGGAAAATCAATTATATCTTGTATAAAGATGATCCTGTTTGTCTAATTTAGGACTATTATGATTGTTTGCATTGTAATATTTTCATGACAGTTGTGTACAGTAATTAAAAAAAAAAAGAAAATTCTGTAATACAGATATTTATTTCAAAACGAAAAGGGATAAAGTAAGCAAATACTACCATGATACGTACATATTTTAATCTTTTAAACGTAATTTTTTAGCATAATAAAATTTGAAAATTATTGTTGTCAAACATTCTCTCACGATTAATCGCATCCAAAATAAAAGGTTGCATATTATGTGTGTGTACTGTGTATATTTATAATGTATATATAAATACACACACATACAGTATATATTGAAAATATGTACAGGTAATTTAAGTAATTTAAACATGTATTCATATAATATTATATATAAATATGTTTAATATATAAATATATATATACACACACACATACAGTATACACACGTTATGTAAAAAAAATTATTTTGAATTAGGGCTGTCAAATAATCTTGATTAATCGCATACAAAATAAAAGTTTAAGTTTGCCTAATATATGTGTGTGTACTGTGTGTAATAACAAATTAATGTATATCTTTAAGAGAAATATGTTATTTATGTACAGAATATTTCTATTTCTGTATAATACAAATTATATAAAAATTATAATACAAACATACTTGTCAATATTTCTTAAATATATACATGAATGTGTCTGTATTTATATATACATAGTAATTATACACAGTACACACACACATATATTAGGCAAGCTCAACTTTTATTTTGTATGTGATTATTCGCGATTAATCGTTTGACAGCCCTATTGTGAAGGCGATTAATTGCGATTAATCGTTTGACAGCACTATTTAAAATGTATTTTTTGTTTCTTTCTTGTGATTTTGGGCTGAAATATGACTTGCACGTTCTAGACGGGTATTGTAAGATTTGCACCTAAAAGATTAATTTGTTGTTATGTTCTAGATACATTGTTGTCTCCTTTATTATTGTAAAGCGTTAGATTCTGTACATATTCTTCTGTAAAGGTACGAAAAGGCAATGCGTACACTGCAGGATGTGATTGCTGCAATGCAGACAGGCAGCTGGGAGGACGCCCATGCCCTCTATACTACAGCAAAGGCCACCTGGCAGGAGATTAAAGACTCCTGTGACCTGAGGTTTGAAAAAGAAAACTCATCTTTCATTTAATTTGTTTGCTGTTGTAAGATGGATTGAGTTTCAATATGTGTGCAGTCATCAAGAACAACTGCCTGTTTTTCTGCGGTGTTTCACTGTGGGCTGGACCTACACTCGGATACTGTCTCGAGGAGTTGAGATTTTACAAAGACTTCGTCGCTACGAGGTGGGTAAATACACACAACATTAATAATGCCATTGTAAACACTTTATCCTATATATTGATTTTACATGAGTTCATGTATGTAATTTTTTCATTTCTGAAATGTAGGATGCTGTAGAGGAGCTCAGGGATCTTCTGTCCCAGCTAGTGTATTGTGTAGACAGTAGGGGGCGCTGGTGGGACAGACTTGCTCTTAATCTCCAGCAACACCTTAAACAACATGAGAAGGTACCTCATTTGATTGCACATAAATATAACTAAAAGATTGTTTTAATGTTACTTTTAAATGGGATTCACAAGTGTTCTTCCAAATGATGGATTGATTGATTTTGAAACCTTTTGTATCAAGGCCATCTGTGCTATTCGGGAAGGACTGAACGACCCTCTGGTTCGAACAGGCCACAAATTGTCACTTCACCAGCGAGCTTCCCGAATGAAGGAATCTGCTAGCTTGAAGAAGTACCGTCTGCTGCTTCGGGATCTGCCCACTGTTCACGTACAGGATGTCACTCATGTGAGTGTTCAGTTCCACGTTATGTTGTAGTTGTTGGACCATTGTAATACAACGCAATGCAACTACCACATTCAAGGCCCAGAAAGGTAGTAAAGACATTGTTAAAATAGTCCATGTGACAGTGGTTCAACTGTAATTTTATGAAGCTGTGAGAATTCTTTTTGTGCAAAAAGGGAACAAAAATAACAACTTTATTTAACAATTTCTCCTCTTACGTGTCAATCTGTGACGCTCATTCACAACAGTACCACAGCGTGTGTTTGTGGTGCTGCTGATGCAAACGTCCATTTCTCTTGTGAACGCACTGCCAATTTTAACAGGAGTGTTTTAACAGGTGACTATTCGAGGCCAGCTATTTCCTCATGAGGGTGGTATGGGCAAATCTGTGTTCCTCAGAGCGGCCAGTGAGGATGAAGGCTCCACAGAGGGACGAGGGACTATGGTCATGTGTTCTGTTGAGGACCTGGCACTGGAACACTACAGAACGCTTGGTTTTGATCAAGGTGTGACATCACATTGTTTGTTCACCATTATATGAATAAATCGGTTTTGAGGAAATTGAGGAATTCACTCAGTGAATTAAACCTCATAATGACAGTGCTTTTTGTCAAGAAGACAAGCTTGATATACAGCTTCATATGTGCTTCATATTCATATATGGTCACTGATGCTTCAGAAGAAAACATAATGCATAATTGGGGGGGGAGACAAGAAGACAAATACCCGTGCTGTTGTCTTCTGGGACACATATAACTATCTTCTGAAGGGCAGTACTAAATAAAAAAATATGATATTTAGGCAAGAAAAATCTACACATCTTCATTCTGTTCAAAAGTTTTCACCCCCAAGCTCCTAATGCGTTGTCTTTCCTTCTGGACCATCAGTGAGCTTTGAACCTTCTGTAATAGTTGCATATGAGTCCCTCAGTTGTCCTCAGTGTGAAAAGATCATAATTCTCAAAATCATAAAGTCACTGTTGGAAAGGGTTCAAATACACAAAAATGCTGTAAAATCAAAGAATTTGTGGGACCTGAAATTTTTTTCTGAAGAACAGCAGGCAGTTTAAACTGTCCAGGACAAACAGGGACTCATGAACGACTATCAGTAAACAAAAAACAAAAAAAACATAAAACACAGCTGTGGATCAATCAGGTAACAACACCGTATTAGGATCAGGCGTATGTAAACTTTTGAACGGGGTGATTTTTATAAATTCAACTATTATTTTCTCTTGTGGACTATATGTAAACATCTTGTATGTGTTATATTTTATTCAGGTCAGTGCTAAATAAAAAAATAACATGCATTTTGTGTGATCCCTCTTATTTTGGTAAAATAATTAACATTTTGTAGATTCTGTATGAAAATTTTTGACCTGAACTGTGTGTTCTGCTAGCCTAACTCTGCTTAGTGTGTTCTTAAGAGATGTACACATATCTGAATCATTCAGGCTGGTTTGTGAACCAGATCATTGAAGTGATTCATTGAAAAGACTTTATTCACAAATCTGTCGTTTTCAGTAAAAACTATTTAAATTTCAATCTGTCTCTGTTTCAAAGCTATTTTATGACTTCAGACAACTTATATATTCTTTTATGCTTTAGATTTATGTTTCTGAAATCTCTTTTAAGGTATTCATGGAGAAGGCTCTACATTTTCCACTCTTGTTGGACTCCTCATATTCAACATCATCTTTATTGATGGGGTTCCTGATGTCTTCCGAAACCCCTACCAGGTACACAATACTTAAGAAATAAATGCTGTGCGCTTTAAACATTTAGGGTCACACTTTATCGTCAGGGCATACCACCCTAACAGATCATTGATCAGTGACTGCATGTCCTTTCCCAGACTTGTCCTCTGGATTTCCACACTGATTGTTTCTACGAAAACCGGCGGGAAGCCATCGAGGCGCGTGCTGAGATGTTGCGCGAGGCGTCTGCCGAGACGCTGCAGGAGCTGCTCGCTGATGTGTGGAACGCACAGGAGGGGAGAACGTGTGCAATGATAAACTGGGAGCGCTTCTCCAGTCTTGAGCAGGCACAGGTAATCACAAACACTGTTTTGCCAAGGACAGGCATTCTTCTATCAGCATATTTTAGAATATATTCATTTGTCATATTACAAATATTATATGTGACCCTGGACCACAAAGCCAGTCAGGAGGGTCAGTTTTTAGAAATTGTGATTTATACATCATCTGAAATAAATAAGTTTTATTGATGTATGGTTTGTTAGGATTGAACAGTATTTGTTTGAGATAAAACTATTTGAAAATCTAGAATCTGAGGGTGCAAAGAAATCAAAATATTAAGAAAATCGCCTTTAAAGTTGTCTAAACGAAGTACTTAGCAATGCATATTAGTAATCCAAAATTAAGTTTTGATATATTTACAGTAGGAAATTTACAATGGAACATTTATGTAATATCCTAATGATTTTTTGGAATAAAAGAAAAAAAGATCATTTTGACCCGTACGTTGTAATGTTGGCTACTGCTACAAATACACCGTGCTACTTCTAACTGGTTTTGTGCTCCAGGGTCACATATTATTAGAAATATGTAATTGATTATGCCGTGCATGCCAAATTATGTTCTCAACCATGCACACTGTGTAATTGCTTTGTTTTCTTTGTCTGGTTTTAGAGTCTAGTGGCATGTCTGGGTGGCCACTTCCTGAGTGGTGTGGTTCTCAGGATGGCAAAGGACTTCAGGCATTGTAGAGGGGGACTTCCAGATCTGGTGGTCTGGAACACATCCAACAAGAAGTACAAGGTGAGTCAGAGATGTATCTTGCTGGTTAGGAATGTATTCAATTTTTAAACACTCCAAAATATAACTTTGTTGTATGTAACTTATTGAACTGCTTTTATGGTGATTATGGTGTTAAATGGAAATACTGGATATATAAAGTAGCTGCGTTTAAATCGTTGCTCATTTGAGTTGTGTGCTTCTAGCTGGTGGAAGTGAAAGGTCCTAATGACCGTCTGTCCCAGAAGCAACAGATCTGGCTGGATGAGCTGCATAAGCTTGGGGCCGATGTGGAAGTTTGTCATGTCACTGCCATTGGAGCACGAGGGGCTCAACGGGAGTGAGGCTGCTGTCTCACAGAGAATGAAGACTCAAGCATGCATGGCTCTCCAAACAGGCTGCGTTAGAAGTGTTTGAAAAACACAGGATGGATTCAATGATGGTATTAAAACCACAGCTTGGCACTAAGCTGCTGATGTAAGAGAAGAGTATTAATACGCACTGTAAGGGAGTTTAAAAGGATTTGTTCTCCCAATCTGAATCGTAAAACTGTTAAATTACCTCATGGCATTGACTTTTTTATTGTTGTGCTCACTGTAAAGTGATAATATATTTTAATGACTGATTTTAAAAATTGTAACATTTCTGGAGTAAATAATTTAAAGTCATTAAATAAAAACATAAATATGAAAAAAAAGTTTTTGTCTGTTTAAATAATAAGAATAAAATTGCTTGTATATTTTAGCAAAACATAAGCACATAATCTATTATGTTTCCATCTATTATGTCTACAGAGGTCAAAAAAGATACTGCCTGACCACATTCCAAGACTGAAATACCTATTCATTGCATGTCACGCATGTCTTTTATGTTTGACACCCAGAAAAAAAACTTAAATTATGCTTTTCAGTTTAACCTTTACACATTCTAGTTTCACATCATGCTACTGTAGGTTCTTGAATCAGATAAGTGCAGATAAAAGGACTGTGCAGGTCAGAGAATCTGATTTACCTCAGTATTAAAACACTTCATCTGCTCCTTAAGGCTCTGTATATCTATAAAGATAACTGTAACGATAATTATATTAATGTCCACACATTAATATAATTGTATTATTGTCTTTCTTCTGTTCATAAAATGTTATTGTGACCCTGGACCACAAAACCAGTCATAAGTAGCAGGGGTAAATTTGTATCAATAGCCAACAATACAATGTTCGGGTCAAAATTATTTTTCTTTTATGCCAAAAATCATTAGGGTATTAAGTAAACATCATGTTCCATGAAGATATTTTGTGAATTTCCTACCATAAATATATTAAAACTTAATTTTTGATTAGTAAAATGCATTGCAAAGAACTTCATTTGGACAACTTTAAAGGTGATTTTCTCCATATTTGCACCCTCAGATTCCAGATTTTCAAATAGTTGTATCTCGGGCCAAATATCCTAACAAACCATACATCAATGGAAAGCTTGTTGATTCAGCTTTCATGTGATGTTGAGGTAAATCTCAATATAGGTTTTGTGGTCCAGGGTCACATATTTCAAAGGAATTGCACTGATAATCTGGAAACATTCTCATGCATCCTTGCTATTTGTTCCTCATTATTGTTGCTTATAAAAACAAAAAGTTGTGTTCTCTTCGCTTTACCCCACAAATTAAATACAAGTGCAGATGTGTAAAAATGTTTAGCTGGCTGGTTATGAATAAGAATATGAACATATAAGGGGGTCTTGACAAGCAATGCACAGCTTCGCACATAGACTATTGTTGCACTGCCAGCAAAACCAGACTGGATGTCCAATAGAGTAATGTAACTTCAGGCAAGCTGGGAAAAACAATTGACCTAACAACTTAGACCTGATAAACACCAGATTAGACCAGTGAAATCATCCTAAACCAGCTAAGAACTACCAGCAAACTACTTATGGCTCGCCTAAACTGTATTCCACTTGTCATGCAGTCTGAACCTGTCGGCACCCATGAGGTGACCCGCTCCTTGTAAAACAATTCAGTTTTTAATAGGCTACCTATTGGCCCTGCTGAACAAAAAACAATAGAAAGCATCAGAGAAATTTTAATGGTTTCTACAAATACAAATACAAATTACAAACATTACAAACCATAAGATTTATTGTGTTTTGGGACATATTTCATTAGGATTTAGTGGTTTTAACAAGCCACCAAAAGAAGGCGACCAATTACCAGTAGAGACCAACAGGTACCACTACAGTTTCCATTAAAACCAGTACAATTCCCCTTATTATCACAAATTTGTGATGGTTTCTGTTTTTTTCATCAAATGGGCTATGACTGGATTCTTCACTTCACGCTAACGTATATGATTTTAGCGATATTTTACTATTCAACTATATTTTATTATTCAATTTTACTATAAAACTTCCTCGGTGACGGATAATCACTGCGTACACCTTTAACATGCTTGCTTCTAAAGCATATTATTATACATATCTCAATAACCAATCAAGTGGAAGCATAAAGATATAAACGTTTTCTATTGGCTGAACGCGTATCCCTCCCAAGTCCAGACGTGACGTAGCGCTTGATAATTGGCTACTGGTTGTTGTGTTTAATATCAGTTTCTCACGTTACAGTCTTAAAGCTTACGCCGTTAGCTTGTGTATACTTCTAATATGTATTAAAACCAAGTTACAAAAACATTGCAGACGATATATTCTGGGAGTTAATAATTTCCTGTTCCGTTGCTGTACATTCCGCAGACTGTAAGTATAATATGTGGTTGTTGGTTATGTATGGGAACTCTTATCCTCATGCTTTGCTTAGCTAGGTGTTAGCTTATAGCAGGAAGGTAACGTTAGCGAGACCACATGTTTGTCAGTTTTAGCGACAAAAACATTAACTTTGAAGCTTTTTTATCATGAGGGGACTGTAAATAACGTGTTAGTCAGGCAAACTGCTTTGCGCAGCGTAAATTGATTGGTTAATGGTTTAGCTAGCAAGACTGCTGCTAGTGTTATTGTCATTAGCTTGTGTGCAATGTTTTGTTAAAAGTAAGACATCAAAGCATTTCAGATCTGTCCAGCAGACAAAGCGTTATGTACCGCACCAAAACACTCCATCTAAATATTAACTAATTCTTTACTTTCTATTTAGGCATTGCGTCCAATGCACGATTTTGTCAGTGTCGATGGAAAGGCTTTGTTCCAAATGCAGATTTTTTTTTTTAAATAAAAGAACGTTATCAGAAAAATATGATCACTTTAGCTACTATTTAGTTATGATGTTTCTGTATTTTGGTAATGACGAAGGCTTTTGGCAATGAAAACAATGACTTTTGCAGGCCTTTTTTCTACCACCATTGCTGAAACTAATTATCCCACTGTCTGGAATAAGTGACTACTGTCCTTTTGCTCGATTGAAAAAAAAAAAAAAAAACATGAATTCAAGTTCTTTGGCTTGCTTTAGTTTGATTATTCACCCAAACTCACGGAAAGGAGATATTAGACAGAGTAAACGCTTAATTCTGCCTAAAACCACAGAAGAAAAATAGGTCAAACAAGGTAAGTAAATGATGGCAGGATTTGTTTTTGGGTGAATTATTACTTTAGCTTGTTAAACTAACATCCTAGACTATGTTCCTCTACAAACAGAATAAAAGTAAACATTGATTTTGTGAAGATCACATTCACATCCTCTTTTTTGCATTGACCACCTGGCCACTTGCGATAAAACGGATGTAGCAGCCATTTTTTTTTCTTACGTATGAACCATTTTCACATTTCTGAGATTCTCAGAAGCATAAATTGTATTGGAGTTTAAGATAAAAAATGAACCAGATGAACATGATGGTTGGAGAACTCTTGCATACTTCAGATAGAAGAAATAGACTAAATAAAGTCTTGTCCTATATTTTTATTTTTATTGTTCATGAAGCCATTTCATTCAGATATACATCAAAGTAGGGAAGAAAAGACTATCACGATTTCCATTTCTTCTTCTTTTTTTTTTTTTTTTTTGGTCATGTTGACACAAGTCAGTGGGTTAGTCTTTAGATTCATTTTATTGCCTTGCACCCATTCTGTGAGTGTCTGTGACTAGCAAGGATGGTCTGGTTTGTAGTATAGAACCATATGGTGTGCATATTGAGGGCTTAGGTCTTACTCTACATAACAGCTCAGCCCATCTGGGTTAAGGCCACCTCTTGCGGGACAGGCGTTTACAGCCTGAAGTTAGTGGGAAATTAAACTTCTGGATGTGTGCCTCTGGGTGGGGGACCTTGTTTTCAAGGAAATGTCTTTTTCGTTATTATGAGGCTAACTCTTTGTGGTGGATTATAAGCATCGTTCTAGATGTCTTTAATGACGGCAGCGCTTTACCTATGTGAACTCCATGCGAGTTTGGCTAAAACCTGAAGATCATGTTCTCCAACATAGTTTACGATTAGACAAGGAGCATCTTGAGCTTCAGTGGAAGAAGATCTGATTGTCTCAGATTAGTCCAAAGATGTCTCGGCCCACTCGATTTTAGAAGAAATAGTCCTGTTCTTTTGTGTGTCTACACTTTTGTTTAAAAGTTTGGGGTTGGTAAGGTTTTTTTTAATGTTTTGAAGGTCATTTATGCTCACCAATGTTGCATTTATTTGATTGACCATACAGTAAAAACAATAATATTGTGAAATATTATTACAATTTAAAATAACTGTTTTCTCTTTGAATATACACTACCAGGCAAAAGTTTTTAATCAGTAAGATTTGTAATGTTTTTTTTCTCTTCTACTCACCAAGCCTGCATTTATTTGATCCAAAGTACAGCAAAAAACAATACAATTTTGAAATATTTAACTATTTAAAATAACTGTTTTCTATTTGAATATTTTTTTAAAATGTAATTTGTTCCTGTTATTTTTAAAGCTGAATTTCTAGCATTATTATTCCAGTCTCCAGTCACATGATCCTTCAGAAATCATAATATTCAGATTTGCTGCTCAAAATAAATTTATGTTGAAAACAGCTGAGTGGATTTTTTTTTTTCAGGTTTTTTTTGATGAATAGAAAGTTAAGAACAGCATTTATCTGAAATAGAAATCTTTTGTAACGTTATAAACGTCTTTCATCACTTTTAATTAATTTAAAGTATCCTTGATAAATTAAAGTATTAGTTTCTATAATGTTTTTCAAAAAATCATCATTACTCCAGTCTTCAGTGATCATTCAGAAATCATTCTAATATGTTGATCGGTTGCTCATTTCTTCTTCTTATCATTGATGTTAAAAACATTTGTTCTGCTTAATATTTTTGCGAAACTGTGAGACGTTCATGATTCTTTAAAACAAGATAAATGTCTTTACTGTTACTTTTGATCAATTTAATACTGAGTAAAAGTATCATTTGACTGTTTTTCCAGCAACTAGCTAAACAAAACTATTCTGTTGTCTCTTCTCTGTCTGCAGAGAGCATAAAAACTCTTTGTGAGGAAGCCCATCACCAGATGAACACCCCTCCTGATCTACTGTAGACTGTTTTACTCTTTTTGTGAAGATGGCCTTCCTCCTCCTCCTCCTTCTCAAGCTGTCACACTGATCACCTCCACTGGACCACAAACACACAATGGAGAGAAAACGCCGAAAGAAATGAAACCTCAAGCCATGTGTTATTCAGGCTTCTCTGCATTCTGGACTTAGACTATTTCAAAACTGCAAATACACATTCACGCTTGTTACCTTTGAGGACACATGTATCTTTAAATGGGCAATGACCAGAAACAGACCGCAGGGACCATGATTGTACGGCTGTGCTTGCTTGTGGCCTTTTTAGGAGGTCGATTACCTGTGGTGGGCACAGAGGAAGACAGTGGACCGTTCTCAACACCCTTTCCTTCTCCTCTGAATACTGATGCACTCTTGAGCCCGAACTGCTCGCAGCTTACATTGAAACTGGACTTTTCTACCAAAGTGGTCAAGCATGGTAAGTAACGTCATTGTTGGAAGTTAATAAATGTTGTCACAAGCGTAGGATTCATTTGGCTTGTAGTTAGCCAGTTAGCCAATTCCTCGTTGACTGCAACATGTTCAGACATTGTGTTTTAGTATGTCATTTAGTGCTGTAATTTACTTTTTACTGTTGATAATAACGTTTTATTGCACTGAAAATCGGCTATCAATCCGTTTATGGAGTTTATTGAGGATTTAGAGCAGCTGTTGCCCTTCCCGTTGTAATTCAGGGCAGGACAAAACGTGAGCGCTTCAGGTCAAACAGTGCTGGTGTAATGTACTCCTCTGTGCTGCAGCTCTCTGTCCATTCATTGGCTGGATTGTGCCCTCTGCTCTGTGTTTGTGCGTGTTTGCTGGCGGCTGGCCCAGACTGTTGGCAATGCATTCCTAAGACTTAATCTGAGTCCAGCGTTGTTTTCTCAGGGCGCACATTTGGCTAGTTTGGGTGTGGTGTGG
>JAHKKF010513815.1:20491-45220 GCA_019740295.1 Labeo calbasu | reverse complement strand
CATTGACAATGCATTCTGGGTTTTCTTTATCCACTAAAAATACACATGTTTTAGAATCTCTCTAAAGCTTCATATAGCAGAGCATAATTTGTCCTCATCTTAACAATCTTTGTATCTAAAATGTCCTAAAATAGGATAAGGTAGCAGTTGCATCTGTCACACCTTGGCGGCCATGATCATGGATGACATCCCAAATGAAGGTTTTGCTCCAGTTTGCTCAAATTTACCTAACTTCTAATGGCAATTTGGTCCTCAAACTGTTGCACACTTTTTTTTTCCAATGCTGGGGAATGCATCACAATGCATTCTGGGTTTTCATTCTCCTAGGGACTTGTCATTGACATCAGTTGTTTCATACTGAGATAATGCTATTTTCTGACCCTCTGGGGGCATTTGGTTCCTATGGTGTACACAAAGTCTGGCCCACAAATACATGCACTTAAAAAATGAGCTGTAAGAGTTCAAAAGACCTTGATTGTAAAACACAATGAGAAAGAGAAAGACTAGTATGTGTATACAGAGAGAGAGCTAGAGTAGTGTGCATACACTGAATACCAAATGCAATTAGATGAGTAAGATACAAGTTGATTTATCGGCAAACAGCATATTCATTCACACACAACACGCATATACACGCGCAGTGACTGGCATTTGCCAATTATATTTCTGTAAAGACTTTGAGAAACACTTGTTATTTAAAGCCATTTTCATTAGCAGAGGTGTGGAACAAGTTAGTGATTAGCTAATATGTTTGTATCTGTTGGTTAATGATTGCATTTCTAAAACACAAAGATGCTTGATCAGTGCAGTTTCATTTCATCTAGACGTATTGAAACAGGAAGTTTGCACGGACATACACTGCCATTCAAATATTTCTGGCAAGTAAATGTAATACTTCCATACCGCAAAGATGCATTAAACTGATCAAAAGTGACAGTAAAGACATTTATAACAGGGCTCTACAGTGCGACCAAAACTGACCGCGTGTGACTATAAAAAAATATTCAGGAGCACCAGTGCGACTGACCAGATCAGCATATTTGTGTTTGTGCTGAGGGGAGCTTCAAAGGTTTCTACGTGTTTTTGCAATGTTGAGTAATGTATCACAGACATAACGAATCCTTTCATAAACAAAGTGTAGAGAGAGTGTAAATAAGAGATTAATTGTGCACTGTAGAGCTTCATTGATTATAATGGAACTTTGTGAGATTGTGATAAACTGATGAGTGACAGCTGTTAATGATTTTTAAGGGAGTTTGTAAATTAGATATTGATTTAATACAACAGTTAAATAAACAAGAAGTTAATATTAAGTGACTTACACATCTGACTATAACACTGTTGACTGATTTTGCTCTATTTACTTGTCAAAAATAGTTTGAAAAAGTCACATCTGAGCCGCTGCGCATCTCCATTCAAACACAGCGGTGTTACGTTCATGAATGAACATGCGTTTTTAAACGAATCTAGTGAGTCAATGAATCAATTTCCCATTCATAAAGACAGTCTCTTGCTTTATTCCTAAATGAATCAGCCGTTCGAACGAATCAAATGAATGAATGATTCAGTAATTAAATCAATGACTTGCCGCCACCTACTGGCAGTTTTAGCTTAATTTATAATGTATCTTTTCAGTTATTTAAATCATTTAATATTTCTGTACTCAAAATTCTATGCTTAAAACATTAATCTCAACATGAATTTATGAACTGAATTGCACTCATGCCACCTCTGAGCCTTATTAAACATCTAAAAATAAACCTACAAAACACTTTTGTGTTCTTCTGTGCCATCTCTGTAGTACAAATTAAACTTGTTAATACTGATTTCATTCGATTGGTAACTTATTCTTATTCTACTTGTTATTATTCTGTAAAATATACTTTTTATTTTATTTGACATAAAAGATGACATGTTTTTAATAAAGTTAGAAACATGCCATTACAAAGGTAAAAACAAAATTCCTCTGTAAATCACTTTAAGGAGTCAAAAATCACCAAGGTCTCCTAAAAAGAAAAGTAAGGGTAGAGCCCTGCATAAAGCTAAAAAAGATTTTAAATAAATGCTGTCCTCTTTAACTTTTTATTCAACAAAAATCCTGAAAAATGTATCACGGTTTGCACAAAATATTAAGCTATTTTCAATATTGATAAAATAAGCAGCATTGCTCAAGCATCAAGGATCATGTGACACTGAAGACTGGAGTAATGATGCTGAAAATTCAGCTTTGCATCACAGGAATAAATTACATTTGAATATATTTTCTAATATAAATTAAATTGCAATAATGTTTAAAAATTGATTTATTTTTACTATGTTTGAAAAAATTAAAATAGCCTTGGTGAACATCAATGACATCTTACCATTTTATATTACAGTACATGTTGGGAGGACTGAAAGACATGCCAGCTAACTCTTTAAAGAACAGGCACAGAATAAATAGGGAAAGAAAAACATGGTGGGTGAAGAGGAGGACAAAAAGATGAAAGGACAACATAAGTGAGGCATTGCTCTGAAAGAAAGCAAACACGCTTGAAAAAGGAAGACTGCTTTTACAAGGCTAATTATTGGAGGTTTGTCAGTGCTAATTGCAGGTACACATGCTAATTGTGAATTAGCTCTCTTCTGCTGCAGACGAGAGAAGAGACGGAGGAGGACAAAGTGTGGGAGGAAGAAAGAGAGAGAGAGAAATCGGTTGAGGGGGAATGGAAAAGTATAGAGATGAACTGCGAAACGAAATTGGAAAAAACAAAAAAAAACGAGAAAATTAGGCAACTAAACAAATGAAGCAGAGACAGAAAAAGAGCGGTGACGAAAAAGAGAGAGCGTTCTAATCATCAGCTCATTAAAAGTAGGTAAGCAAACAGAAGCACACAGATCGGAAGGATAAGCACTAGATAGGGAGATAGAAGACTAGGAGGACAGCAGCTGGGTGAACAAGAGAGGGAGGAGAGACTAAGATGCTCTATTTGGCTCTGCCTCTCATTTTAACAGCACTTGGTTTCCATAGCAACTATTCAAATGAACCTTCCTCCACACACACACACACACAAAAACAGAGACTGCTATATACAGACACAGTTATATAGATTTTGTGCTCTTAAAGTCCATAGTAACACCTATTCACAGTCAGCTCAAAAAGGCATTTTATACCAATTGTGAACATACATGATTCCACCACCTCTTGCACAAAATAAATAATTAAATGCATCAAAAACACACACATTCACACACACACACCTCCCACACATTTTCTCCTAAGGAGCTAAAGGCTCAATGTCAGCTCCACAAATGTTTTTTCAAACTGTATGTTACAGGATCGTCTGAAATGCTCGCACTGAATTACCGCATGTAAAACACACACTATCTATATGTAGCAGACTTCTGAAATGAAAACGCAAAGTTCTCTCTTTGCGTTTAGTGTTAAGATTCTTTTGATGTTTATACAGTGGGTTAAAGACACAAGGAACATCATTTGCCTTTCAGTACAAACAAGAAACAAATACTGCAATGTATTTGACATGCCTATATTACCATACTATTTTTAAAACCATGGCACAACCAATGTAAAATATGTTTTTAAGCATAAAATTAAACTACAAAACCAGAATTTATATATAGCATATACTTTTATTTTATTTGTTACCACTGTTGTTTGACATACTATCGTACTATCATTCTTAAAGGAGAACTCCACTCACCCCCTTGTCATCCCAGATGTTCATGTTTTCTTCAGCCGTAAAGAAATTATGTTTTTTGAGGGAAGCATTTTTCTCCATATAATGGACTGATACGGTGCCCCGATTTCGGACTTCCAAAATGCAGCTTAAATGCAGCTTCAAACGATCCCAAATGCGATTGTAAACGATCCCAGCCGAGAAAGAACTGTCTTATCTAGCGTAACGATCCTTATTTAAATAAAAATAATACAATTTATATACTTTTTAATGCCAAATGCTCGTCTTGTCTTACTCTGCCTGGACTGTTTTTGTTCCAGGTTATGATGGTTAGGGTATGTCAAAAAACTCCCATCTCATATTCCCCCCTTAACTTCAACTTCAACTTTTTTGTTAAGGGTGTTTGATCTTCTTTGCATGTTCACTTTGCAAAGTCTGGGTCGGTATTTCTGCAGCGATGTAGGATAATTTTGAAATGATTTGCGAAGTTGAGGGAGAAAATACGATTGGGGTTTTTCGACATACCCTAACTGTCTTGAACCAGAATACACAGAGTTCAGGCAGAGAAAGGCAAGATGAGCGTTTGAGATTAAAAAGTATTTAAATTGTTTTTTTTTAAACAAATCGTTTCGCTGGATAAGACCCTTCTTCCTTGGCTGGGATCGTTTACAACCGCATTTGGGATTGAAGCCACATTCAAACTGCCTTTTGGAAGTTTAAAATCGGGGCACCATATCAGTCCATTATATGGAGAAAAATGCTGAAATGTTTTCCTCAAAAAACATAATTTCTTTACAATTGAAGAAAGAAGACATGAACATATTGGATGACAAGGGGGTGAGTACGTTATATGTGAATCTTTGTTTTTGGAAGTTCCTCAGCTCACTCTTTGACCGTTTTGTGTTTCATGTCACTGTTCATGTCATTTCATTGCAACCCTTTTGTAATTTCTTTGTAAAAGTGCAAATATCCAAGCGAGTAGGTTATTTGCTCTGCAGTTAATTATTCTGTCCATTTTCACCAATTTGATCCATTGAGGTCAAATTGCAGACTGGTGAGGACGTGATGGGTGAACAGTTTTGCACGATTAGCCATTCACAGTGACATTAATAATTTGCACATTATTTCAGCTCTTATTGGGTCAAAGACGAGATGTGCTATTTTGGTGTCTGCATCAAATAATTTTTTTTTCCTAACTTAGAGTTGTTTTGAATTTGGACTTAAGTAACATTAGCTGTCAGCAATTCATACTGCCCTTTTAAGCTTTTATTTTGACGGAAACGGCAGTAGAGCTTTTATTTTAAAGGAAAACTCCAGCTTTTGTGAAAACAGGCAAAAACGCATCTCGCTACAAATCTAGTGAAATGCTGTAATCATCTGCCATGAAAATAAAGCATAACTGGTGGCCGTTACATTCCCAAACACGTGCTAAACTCACAGCACATGTAATAAACGAGTTCACTGCATTCACTGACTGTGAACGGAGATGTTGTGAGGTGTGAAAAACATTCAGACAAATGCAATCGTTATATTAAAAATTATCCTGGCACTTCCAAGCTTTAGAACGGCATAGACGGGTGTTTTCTTCATCAGTCCAAAACAAGTCCAATAAAGTGCATCCATCCATAATAAAAAGTGTTTCACACAGCTCCGGGTGGTGAATAAAGGCCTCCTGTAGCAAAACGATGCATTTTTGTAAGAAAAATATCTATATCTAAATCATAATAATCACTTTAATCTAGCTTGCGTTCACAGTTGTACATGGAAGCAGCTCCAGGCGGATGACGTACGACGTTTGTGTCTCGTGACTGGTGAAAACCAATATTTGTTTACAGGAGCAAAGAAAGCAAAGTTGCTTTACTTTAGCAAAGGAAAACCAGTCTCCTCTTGGTTTATATCGAAATCCTCTAACACTTTTCTTTACAAATCCTTGTTTTGGACTTCTACTTTGTGACCATTGTTTTTTTTTCTCTCCGAGGCGCGTTCGCGTTCGGAAGCAGCTTCCATTTTTTACGTTTTAAATATGGATATTTTTCTTACAAAAACTCATCAGTTCACTACAGGAGGCCTTTATTCACCCCCTGGAGCCATGTGAGGCACTTTTTATTATGGATGGATGCACTTTATTGGACTTGTTTTGGACTGATGAAGAAAACACCCGTCTATGCCATTCTAAAGCTTAGAAGTGCCAGGATAATTTTTAATGTAACTCTGATTGTGTTCGTCTGAAAGAAAGAACTCATATACACCTAGGATGCATGGAGGGTGATTGGGCGAATTTTCATTTTTGGGTGAACTAACCCTTTAAATTAAGTCTTTGGATGTAGAAAAAATATATATTTTTTAGTACTGTTCAAAAAAACACGACACATTTTACTGTCCAAAAGAATTAAAGTCATAATAAACTATAATTTTGACACTTGAAAACCCCTTTTTGTCTTTCAGCCTATTACATAAACAGATCACATATCTGTTGTAACACTTGTTCTGTTTTTGTATGGCCAACTGTTTGCCTCTTCAGAAAATGCTCCCAGACATACATACATACATGCTAGCATACTCAAGCTGCATCCATCTATGGCTATTGTCACTGTATATGGGTGTTTATTGTGAAAAAATTTCAGAGTCGCTCAACATTTGCTGTTATGGCTACTAAAGCTTAAGTTTAACTGACACAGATGACAAAAAATGTTACATATACACGCACATTCCCCGTGGTGCTGTATAATATCCATGCATCTGCCTGCTCTGATAGATTGCTCGCTCTTGATTTTCTGTGAGACAGTTGTGCGCGGCCTAAGGCCTGATTGGCAATTGGCTTAAGACGAGAGAACGGTCCCCAAGGGCCCCAGATTGGCTACAACGGTCAGAAAGCTTCCAATAGGCCTGGGCTGGTCTGTTGGTGTCAGCTAAAATGCCATTTAGAAAGACTTATTGATCTCAAAAGCAGTCGATGATCAAAACTACACCCAAACCAATATGATCACTGCAATCCAGAACAAACCAAACAAGACTTACTAGTAAAACTGACACAATTAAACCAAGCAAAGGGTATAGACTACACACCACGTGTGACAGGTGATTTAAAAGTATCCTGAGACTGTGCACATTTTAGAGGATGAGAGAGGATGTGAAAGTGTGTATATTTGTACACATCTGTTTCTTTCATTGCTTTGAGAAACACAGATAAGGCGTTTTTCTACGCCGTCCTCCATCTCAGTTCTTCCTGGCGAAGTAATAAATTATGTATTCAACAAAATGTTTGTACAAAAGCCCATCACAGACTCCCTCCCATCTCAAACGAGCTCTGTTTCAGAGCGGGAGGGAAAGCTTTGATAACAACCAGAAACTGAATTAACATTCATTGATGCAGTTATACAGAATGAATTTCGATAAACTCGAGACAGCTGATTCAATTCCGAAACACACAAAAACGTTATTTAATTCAGCATAAAGATATGACAGAGGTTTGTAACAGCAAAACCATACGCACACATGCACGCATGCACTCAAACACTTAAAGTAAGAGATTAGGCTTGTCTAGTAATCCAGTTCAACACTACGGAGGTATCCGGCCTGCCTTTTTACGTCAAATAATCTCTAGGGTGCATGTAACACACACACACACACGTACCAGCATACACGCAAATAACGCTATCACAGGGAAACGTCTTGGTATTTACCGCTAACTAAGCTCATTTTCATACTTAGACATTTAGCCAGCACTTCTCTCTTGGCTTCCTCGCAAGCATACGTTCTCAAACACACACCTCGCACACGCTTCGGTCTCTAAGGTATATCTGTCATAGCAGTGTGAGCACGGTTCCATTAAGCAGTGTTTATGAACTACTGCCTCTGAGCTGTAACCTTTACTGAAGTCCTCTCTCCTCATAATGACGCTTAAACAACAGCCAGCAGCGCTTTGCTCTGATTGCAACTGAGGCGCAGATGCTAAACTCAAGATTCCTGGTATTAAAGCAGATTTTTGGGGGGTAATCATTTTGTTTACTGTGAATGTCATGATGGATAGGGTCTGTTTAGACACGTTACAGGAGTAAAATCAGGACTGTTAGACATGACTGTCTTAGGTGACAGTGCGAACTCTAAATTTCTGTGTACAAAAGGATATTTTGAAAAATTATTCTGAAGTAGACAAAAATGACAGATAAAATATTACAACAGGTGTCATCTAAATCAGACAACTCCTCTGTTTAATTTGATGTGCACTACCATTAAAACGTTTGAAGTCAGAGATGAAAAAAAAAATACAGAATCTAATACTTTTATTCAGAATGAATGAAAGGATGCAATAAATTAATCAAAAGTGACAGTAAAAAATAAAGAAAAGCAAATAAATGCTGTTCTTTTAAACTTGTAAACTTTTAAAAACGTGACCCTGATTTTGTTCAATTTCTGTGTATGAAATGAGAGAATATGAAAAATATGACAGAACTGGTGTCATCTAAATCAGAAAACTCTCCCGTTTACACTGCAAAAAATGCTTTTCTTACTTAGATTTTTTGTCTTGTTTTCAGCCAAAATATGTAAAAATTCTTAAATTAAGAAGGATTTTCTAGACAAGTACAAATTATTGTCTTGTTTTCAGAAAAAATTCAAAATTAAGTGAAACAAGCAAAATAATCTGCCAATGGGGTAAGCAAAGTAATCTAATTTTCTGCTTGAAATAAGATTCATTTGCTTATCCCATTGGCAGATTATTTAGCTTGTTCTAAGCAAAAACTCATTTAATTTTGACTTTATTTTTACTTCTCTAGAAAATCCTTCTTGATTTAAGAATTTTTAGATATTTTGGCTGAAAATTAGACAAAAAATCTAAGTAAGAAAAACATTTTTTGCAGTGTAATTTGATGTGCACTACCATTATAACATTTGAAGTCAGATTTAAAAAAAAAAAAAAAAAAAAAATCTAATACTTTTATTTAGGATGAATGGATGTAATAAATTATTTAGAAGTGACATTAAAAAATTAAAAGCTAATAAATGCTGTTCTTTTAAACATATATAAAAAAAATAGAGAATAAGAAAAAATATGACAGAACTGCTGTTATTTTAATCAGAAAACTCCCCTGTTTAATTTGATGTGCACTACTTTTAAAATGTTTGTGGTCAGAGACTAAAAAAAATATTCAGGATGAATAAAAGGATGTAATAAATTATTCAAAAGTGACAGTAAAAAAATGAAAAGCAAATAAAAGCTGTTCTTTTAAACTTATATTCATTAAAAAATAAAATCATGAAAAACACCTGACCCTGATTTTGTTAAATTTATGTGTACAAAAAGGTTTATCAAAATTATTTTGAAATTAAACAGGGGAGTCTATTAATTTAGTCTATGACACCAGTTCTGTCATATTTTTCATATTTTGTCTTTTTTTTTACTTCAAAGTAACTTTGCTTCTTGAAGAATTTTTCAGAATTTTTTTATGAATATAAGTTTAAAAGAACAGCATTTATTTGTTTTTAATTTTTTTTTTTACTGTCACTTCTGAATCATTTATTACATCCTTTTATTAATCCTGAATAAAAGTATTAGATTTGTTTTTTTTAATCTCTGACCTCAAATGTTTTAAAGATAATACACATCAAATTAAACAGGAGAATTTTCTGATTTAGATGACACTAGTTCTGTCATGTTTTTCATATTCTTTCATTTTTTTCTATTTCAAAATCATTTTTGCTTCTTGCTTTTAATTTTTGTACTGTCACTTTTGAATAATTTGTTACATCCTTATATTCGTCCTGAATAAAAGTATTAGATTCATTTTTTTTAATCTCAGCTGATTTTAAAAAAAGAAAATCTAATTTTCTTAATTATTTTATATTAATAAATTAATCAAAAGTAAAAAAAAAAAAAAAAATTAAAAGCAAATAAATGCTATTCTTTTAAACTTATATTCACCAAAATGAACCTGAACCTGATATTGTTACATTTAGTGTACAAAAAGGTTTATCAAAATTATTTTGAAGTAGAAAAATGACAGAATATAAAAAATATGACACAACCGCTGTCATCAAAAAAAAAAAAAAACTTTCATTGAGGATAAAAGGATTGTAATACATTGATCAAAAGTGACAAAAAAATAAAAGCAAATACATGTTGTTCTTTCAAACCTATATTCATCAAAAGATGGAAAAAGGAAAAAAAGCAGTATAACTGTTTGCATTTACAATAAGACTAAATGTTTCACAAATGTAAAAAGATGTCTATGTTTTGTAATTATGTTACCTAATGTACTTGACATGAATTTACACAGCTGTAGCTTTAAAGGCAGCTTTAAACTATAACAGATAAATGCGTGTACACATCAAAGTTTGAGATGCGTTTAAAATGCAAAAAGTATTCTTCCCTATCACGAAATCATGCATTACACAAAAACACACTGCCACTAGCATATGCACACAGAGACATATGTTCACACAAGCATATGACACATATACATGCACAAACATAACACACAGCCTTAAACATATGCAAATCCATATGGGCCCACAAACCCAACTTACATACCCACACTTACACGTACACACAAAATGTCTGAGATTCTAGGTGGAAAGTTTTTTGGTTAGCAGATGTGGAGGAAAAGCAGTGCTACCTACTGTATATATTGCCAAACACTGTAGATGTTATGAATGGCTGCGATCATAACATCTGTATCAGAGCGTACACACTCTGACAGACACGAACACACTGCTGAGCAGGTTTTCGGGTGAGAGATCACTTCCTCCCCTGAGGGCTTGGTGATGGCCTGCTTCTGTTTTGACCAATCACACGCAAGCATTGGCTCACCCCCCCTGCCCATTGGTCATGGGTAATTAATTACCAAGCTGTTCCTTGTTTAGGCCAAATGAATATCAGCACATGGTTACCATGAAACAATGAGCCCCATCCCAAATCACTCAATCGTCCAATCCTCAGTGCTTTGTAATACACCATGTAGTGTTCGCTAATGGACATCGAAGGGAGGCGGAAGCAGATTGAGATACTAACATGACCTGTGATGTGATGTGCATCCTTTAATAGGGCATGGATTGTGTTTTAAATACTCATACAACTCCTAAGTTTAAATACAACTCCTACTACAGGTATGAGAAGATCACTTAGTCAAAAACAGTACTTAAAAAGGTAAAAAATATTGTTCATTCAATTTCCGGTGTCATTAATAGTTTGGTCTGCCCGCTGAGCAGTACGAAATTAAACATTACTTCTTTGCATGTTTTTAGTACGAATTTTTCCACCTCGTAAAATACGTACAAATGTTCACAAAACGTACAAATTCATACGAGCCAGGTTGTACAAATTTGTACAAATTTGCCACCGCGTAAAATATGTATGAATTGCCGTGAGATTGGGTTGGGTCAATAGTTAAAATTTTGAGGTCAAAAGTTTACATCCCCCTTTCAGAATCATTAAAAATGTTAATTATTTTACCAAAATAAGAGGGATCATACAAAATGCATGTTATTTATTATTTAGTACTGACCTGAAGAAGACATTTCACTTAAAAGATGTTTACATATAGTACACAAGAGAAAACAATAATTGAATTTATAAAAAAAAAAGACCTGGTTCAAAAGTTTACATCCCCTTGATTTTTAATACTGTGTTGTTACCTGAATGATCCACAACTGTGTAATTTGGTTAAGTGATAGTTGTTCATGAGTCCCTTGTTTGTCCTGACCAGTTAAACTGCCCACTGTATTTCAGAAAAATCCTTCAGCTCCCACAAATTCTTTGGTTTTCCAGCATTTTGGGTATTTTAACTTTTTCCAACAATGACTGTGTGATTTTGAGATCCATCTTTTCACACTGAGGACAACTGAGGGATTCATATGCAACTATTACAGAAGGTTCAAACACTCTGTGAGTTGGGGGGTGAAAAGTTTTGAATTTGAAGATCAGGGTAAATTGTACTTATTTTGTCATCTGGGAAACATATAACTATCTTCTGTAGTCTCTTAAGGGCAGTACTAAATGAAAAAATATATTTATGCAAAATATGAAAAATGTACACATCTCCATTCAGTTCAAAAGTTTTCACCCCCAGCTCTTAATGCATGTTTTTTTCTTCTGGAGCATCAGTGAGCGTTTGAACCTTCTGTAATAGTTGCATATGAGTCCCTCAGTTGTCCTAAGTGTGAAAAGATGGATCTCAAAATCATACAGTCATTGTTGGAAAGGGTTCAAATACACAAAAATGCTGAAAAACCAAAGAATTTGTGGGGCCTGAAGGATTTTTCTAAGAAAAACAGGCAGTTTAACTGTTCACAACAAACAAGGGACTCATTAATAACTATCACTAAACAAAAAAACACAGCTGTGGATCATTCAGGTATGGATGATTGTGGACTATATGTAAACATCTTTTATGTGAAATATCTCTTTCAGGTCAGTACTAAATAAACAATAACATGCATTTTGTATGATCCCTCTTATTTTGGTAAAATAATTAACATTTTTAATGATTCTGAAATGATTCTAAACGTTTGACTTTAACTGTATCTCTGGATTTAAACATTCTTGGAAACATTTGAGATAATATAAGTGCACAAGTCAACAAAATATAAAACAATGTTCTAGTGGTTTTGGGATATTTCAATCGAGAAATCGTACATATTGTGCCTTTAAGGGGCAATTTTTGCCCCCTGGAATTGATTTCAAAGGAGATTTTTTTCCTTTGTGGAAGTGAAGCTGCTATATTCTAACAAAATCATTACTGTTGATCAATCCTCTCGATATTGCAGTAATTATTATAAATGTCGATGAGGGAACTATAAAATTGCCACTACAAAAACAAAAAAAAAATGCCCCTGGAAATTCATTTAGTTCACATCCAGAATAAAAAATTTCCTGATAATTTACTCACCCCCACGTCATGGCATTTGTGGTTAAAAAGCGTATACCTTTTTTATTTATTTATTTATTACTCAGCTGGGATTGTGTAGAGCCCTTTGAAGCTGCATTGAAACTGCAGTTTGGACCTTTAATCCATTGGGCACCACTGAAATCCACTATATGGAAAAAAATCCTATAACGTTCTCCTCAAAAAAAACGTAATTTCTTTATGGCCAAAGAAGTAAACTGGAAGTAAACTAATCCTTTAATTTCTGACCCTGATATGAAATGTGCAAAAAATGCTGTTATAATGACTGAAGCTATCTACACTGCAAAATCAATCTTTTCTACTCTTTGTTGTTTATGACGAGAAAATTCATGAATGCAGACTGAGAATTCAGTCAGTTAATGCGCAACAACTCCTGCATTCTCCACAGCGATGAATCAAAGCATTTCTGACTGGATATTGCATTCATTAGCTCGATAGAAAGGGTGTGATTGGTTATAATGCTAAAGGCTGCAAAAAGAAATCTGATGCAAAGATTATTTTGCTGGTAATTCACATTTCACTGTAATTGTGATTACATAATGCATCTAGCTTAATTGTGCAGGAGCATTTTTTGCCCCCTTATCTTGATTTTCATTTTGGTAGCATTTTTGCCCCAAGCCCCTGTTTACTTCGGACTCTGATAAATATACACAAAATACTTGAAAATCTTTTTATTACATTTATATAACATGAATTGTTACACAATCTTTCCAGATCCTTTCTCTTTCGTATGTTACTATTCTGAGGTGTGACATGAACGCCAGAAGACAGGGAAAAATGGAAGTCAATTTAAAACTTTTAAGAGTTCTCCTCTGGCAAAAACATTTACTAACGTGTAATAAAATGCCATTTTTATGAGGCTTACGCCCTAAGATTACAGTATCTACCAGTAGGGGTTATCTGGGCCATACTAACGTGTCAAATCTTGACCTTTTGGTGTAAAGACCATTACTATCTATTACGTCGCGTTTAAATAAAGTTTTATATTAAACGTTGGAGCATAGTAAATCTCCAGAAATAGGATTGAGCGCCGCTGCAGTAAAGGCAGACAGCTGGAAAATGCAGACCAAACGTTTTTTAGGTGACAGCTAATCTGATATATCCAGTATTTCACACTTCACAAAAAATAACAGCAAAGCAAAATACGGTATTGAACTGCAGTGTTTGGTGTAATGATATTTTGACTGTTGTCTGCAGCACAGATCCGCTTACTGGCAACTTTTTCGGCCATATCCTCTATTCGGAAGGAGCAGAATGTCATTAAGTGACATAATGAAAGACATAATGAAATTACACCATTAAATATGCACATCACTCATCTTAGAGACTTACGACACTGTGCATGACTGGACAAGAGCTCATTAAGTCACTGTAACTCTATCCGTAATAAAGTCATGCGCTGTGATTAAGGCTAAGCTTTAACCATCTTAGTGAACGAGGGACGAGAGCCAAAATCACTCCTATGGTGATGGAGGTGTGAATTACAACAGGTGCACATTGATAAACTGGTAAATCATCACCACGGGGGGGAAAATCAAAACACACACAGCCTTTCTGCAAACTGACCTGTGCCATTAGATATTGCCTTTGACCCGATTACATAGGTGAACTCTGTTAAATGCGCCTCTTACACACACTGGAACCAAATCCCCTTAATTTGTTAGTCAATACTGTTAAAGCCGATGAGAAAAGATGCAGTGCAGGATAATGACCTCCATGTCATGTCAATCCATCTCTCCTGCCGCCACAAACACTTTCACAGAGACGTGTTTGCGCACTTTAACAGACAACAGTTTGACCTGCTTTCATTTTTCAGTTTTATCTGACAATATGCTGTTACACTCAAGTGAAAAACTAGAAAAATCAAAATACGCTTTCAATTTCATTCAGCTTAGCTGAGTTAAGACCTCTTTTTATTTATTTAGTCATTTTATTTAGTCAGTTGTTTATCAGTTATTGGTTGTTTTCTGCATTTCCCTAGTATATCTTCTACTATGGAAGCCCGTTTCTGCCACTGAACAAATTTTTTTTTAAAAAAGGTAATTCCAACTTTTTATCTCACAATTCTGACTCTCTTTTTTTTGGAAATTGTTTACATCTTGCAATTCTAACTTTTTTCTCAGAACTGTGTGATACAAATTCACAACTGTGAGTTATAAAGTCTTTGCGAGATTTAATTGTAAGATATAAATTTGCAATTCTGACTTTTTTCAGAATGGCACGATATAAACACAGTTTATATCTCAATTCTGAGAAAAAAAAAAGTCGCAATTACCTTTTAAAATGTTTTATTCAGTGGTGGAAACGGGCTTCCATAACTATATTTTTATTATCTGTTATTGATATTTAATAATTAATGACAATCTGAAACCAAACAAAAATCTAAAAAATAAAATAAAACATTTTTTTTTATCCTACTGAATAAACTGAAATTAAATATATTGATAAATATATTGATAAACGTGCAATTAAGACGACATGTTTTGTTGAAATCATATTGGAAGTTACCGCATTAGGATCCTTCCAATTTTAGATTTCAGACATTTTACCTAGATACTGCTTCTTTTAAAAATGCATAATAAAATGTTTAAATTATTATTATTATTAAATATTCTTCTTATTAATATTATAACATTATTAATACATATTACTAACAATTGTTGTTATTGCATTAATACATTTCATTATTATTATTATTAAATATTCTTCTTAATATTATTACATTATTGAGACATGTTACTAATAACAATTGTTACTGCATTAATACATTTCATTATTATTATTGCTTCTATGAAAAATACATAACGTGTATATTATTATTAAATATTTTTATTAATGTTTTATTACATTTTAATACATCGTATTAATAATAATGATTATTATTGCATTATTAATACATTTCAATCTTATTAATATTCATATTTATAATAATAATAATAAATATAATAAGTGGACTTCTACTGGAAAGCACACAATATTCTAGCCCTCTATATTGACTGTGTCTCCACTTCAAAACTACAAAGCAAACAAGCACCACCAACAACACTACACATCTACCATGTTTCATCATCCATCCCTGCATCCCTGAGAGGCTTTTATTGACTATTATCCTTGTTGTTCGAAAACTAACATTTATACAAGTCAAATTTCCCCAGTTTTCAGGATGATAGATTAAGGCTCGTTGTTTGCTCATTCGGTACACACGCTAGCGTGATGTGGAGCGCTACATTGTCAGACAATTTGTGTACACGAGCAAGGTGTCTACAGCGTAAGTATCATTATTTATGAAACAACGGCTGACACGAAATCAGATTCGCACCATCTCTGTGTAGCAGTTATATCATTGAAAGTCTAGAATGCCCTCGTGTCCCTATGTTCCGTTGCCATGCCAACAGAGGCTCCGTTACCACACCAACAGAATCTCTGAGTGATGCTTCACTCTGAAAGACATTCCACACTGTCCTCATCCCTCTGGTCCCCGTCAATCAACGTCAAGCTTGATTGACAGCTGCTTCGACCCCACTGACGTGGGTAAAAAACGCTGTCACCTCACGTTAATCAGAAGCGGCGCATCTTAAGAGGGCGATACGAGGGGGAAGCGTCATCAGATATTTTCAGATCCGCTAACGACTTTCTTGTTTTCCCAACACGGAGTCTAACGGCTATCAGGAGCGTTTTGGGAGCAGCCCGAGAAAAGAGAGCGGGAGAGTGAAAGGCAGCTCGACCTCTCCGTCAGTTTCTCACCCTATTTTCTTACCCCCCTCTCTTTCTCAGTATTTATCGCTCCTACTCTCTCTTTCATTAACCCACTTAGCTACAATGTCTGACCCAGACCACAGGCACATTACTCAAACTGGATAGAAGGCAGCACGACCAAGAGCAATTTGGGCGAATGCCTGCACGAAAATAAGACAATGGTGCACCGAGTATCACAAACACACACATTCGTTGAGACAACAGAAAATTATAGCCCTGGAAGAAAAAACAGACTTGTCGTTAAGGCCTACGAGCAAGTGACAGAAGATAAAATGGCGATGAGAGAGAGAGAGAGAACGTGCAGGCTTAAAAGTGCACATCAAAGATCGAGAACGGTAGGCAATGTTCAGAATATTTTTTAATACTGTTGCAGAACATAGTATGTATTCGATGCAAAATTTCTGTATATGTTAAGTATAACCTACTATATATCTCAAAATGGGTAGTATTCAACAGTATACACAGTGCTGTGTGTGTGTACTGTATCCCACGGTGCAATGTACTCAACTTCCACTTCCACTGTAATAATTGAACGCAAAATTAGATATGATTTTAACATCGCTTTCATGACTCATCATTTGATTGAACTGCCAATTTTGGTAACATTCCTGCCTCATATTGGTTTTAAAAAAGCAATTAACCAAGATATTAAATGGATGCCAGTTGATGCATTTGGCCAAATCAGCAAGGTCCGTTTAGAACCATTAGCACCATACTGTGGGCAAAAAGCATTTTCTCTATTGATGACCATACCCTACATTTATTCGATCAAAAATTGGTAATTTTTTGCCAGGACATTATCCATTAATTAGTTCACTCCAGAATATTTCTTGATAATTTACTCACCCCTGTGTCAAAAAGAACATTTTCAGTCAAAAAGAAATTAAGGATTTTGAGGATTTTTTCTCCACACGTTCAACACGTTCTCACTCCCAACTTGTCACATATTGACACTTGGTCAGGACCCCTTGGCGTCACTTTTTGACATTCAAGGTCCTTTTAGCATCATTTTTTAATGCAAAGTGTATCCCTTTAGCGTCACTTTTTGAAGTGCAGGGTACTCCATTGCTTTTAGTTGTTTGCCTTAATTTAATGGTTCGTATGCATTTGTAAACATACAAATCATTTTATATACATTTATACTTTTACTGGAGCACTTAACCCCACCCCTACCCTAAACCTACCCACTTCTGAACAATGTAAAACAGGCCAATAAAAATATAGTCCCAGGTATTTATTGCAAAAACTGATCATTAAAAAGCAGTATAAAAGTATTACAAACTAATTGTGTTTCATTCCAAGTCTTCTGAAGCCATACAATATCTTCAGGCGAAGAACAAGAGTAAATCATAAGGTTTTAAAGGAGTCCATTTCCAGAACAAAAATCGACAGATAATGTACTCACCCCTTGTCATCCAAGATGTTCATGTCTTTCTTTCATCAGTCGTAAAGAAATTATGTTTTTTGAGGAAAACATTTCAGGATTTTTCTCCATATAATGGACTGATATGGTGCCCCGAGTTTGAACTTCCAAAATGCAGTTTACATGCGGCTTCAAACGATCCCAAATGCGGTTGTAAACGATCCCAGCCGAGGAAGAAGGGTCTTATCTATAATAATACAAATAATACAAATTATGTACTTTTTAATGTCAAATGCTCGTCTTGTCTCGCTTTACCTAAACTTTTTTTTTCCGGTTCATGACAGTTAGGGTATGTCGAAAAATTCCCATCTCATGTTATCCCTCAACTTCAAAATCATCCTATATTTTTTTAATGAAAATAACTGATCGTTTCACTAGATAAGACTCTTCTTCCTCAGCTGGCATCGTTTACATCTGCATTCGGGATCGTTTGAAGCCACATTTAAACTGCATTTTGGAAGTTCAAAATCGGGGCACCATACAAGTCCATTATATGGAGAAAAATCCTGAAATGTTTTTAATTTAAAACAAAACCAATTTCTTTACGGCTGATAAAAAAAGACAAACATAAACACCTTGGATGACAAGGGGGTGAGTACATTATCTATAAATTTTTGTTCTGGAAGTGGACTTCTCCTTTAATCACTGTAAATGATCCCGCTCCCTCAAAGCGCTCACATTTCATTCAAAAAGATACTCCCGAAATTTAGCATGACGCAATCGGTCATGAGACACACAAGAGCCAATGGCATGTCATAATCAAAGCTGACGTAACGCTTCTTCTACTGGCAATTATTGAATTTGCGCACAGACTGCTGTGTACACAGGATCTGAGCTTTATGGCGGATGGAGACAGTAATCGCGTTTATTCCTCTCACAAATCAATTGTTTTGCCTCGGAAGACTTTGAATATTAATACTTCTTAAATAAATGATGACTGCAGATGTACCTGCGTGTTATGTCCTACCATTTTATTGACAAATGGCAGGTTTAGGGGCAGGGGTTAGGTTATATGCTCATAAATGTGTAAACGGTGTAATGTAATGTATTACCCAATATATAGTTTAATCATAACGATAAAATTTCCAATGCCTTTCACATCTGCATATTGACGCCAAAGGTTTCTTATTTAATCAATGGAGGACCCAGAATGTGTTGGTCTTATCTAGTGAAACCATTGATCATTTTCTAAAAAAAATCTAATTTATATACTTTTTGACCACAAATGCTTGTCTTGCACTAGCTCGACTTCACACATTATATAGGCAAGTTGGAAAAGTCACACGTGATGTACTACCGACCCCATGTATACAAAGCAAACGTGCAAAGAAAGTCAAACACCCTTTACAAAAAAGGTAAAACAACAATGACGGACGATTTTAAAGTCAGAAAGGAGAAAATTAAATGAAAAAAATGAGTTTTTCGCCTCTATGCTACTTTTTTGAAGCAAAGTACACAGATGAAGAACTAATCACACCTGACCTTTCCAACGTGATTACTTAATGCGTAAGGTCACAGATGATCGTTTCGCTAGAAAGGACCCTTATTCCTCGGCTGGGACTGTGTAGAGTCCTTTGAAGCCGCACTGACACTGCAATTTGGACCTTCAACCTGCTGATCCCCATTGAAGTCGACTATATGGAAAAAAAAAAATGGAATGTTTTCCTCAAAAACCTTCATTTCTTTTCGACTGAAGAAAGAAAGACATGAACATCTTGGATGACCATTTCTTATTAACTTTGTTGAAAACGATTGAGCTGCTTAATATTTTTGTGGAAACCATGATACATATTTTTTCTATCTTCTAAAAACAATCTTCCACATCCCAACTTTTGAATGACAGTGTACATTATTCATTAAGTACTAAGCTACAAACATAACCAGAGACAGCAAGGATAAAAACAACAGAGAGAAAAAGAAAACAGAGTTCATCTCTTACCTTGAACATTGCCAGCCCAACTCCCATTCTCTCTCCTCAACTCCTGCATGTTGATGTGAGCTGGGTCTTGTCTCTTCCTCTCATAGCCCTGGATGGAGGAGTGACTGATCGTTGAAGCAGTTTGAAGGATTTGTAAGAAAAAGCAGGACTGACCGTAGATGAAAGTGTTGGTCCCCTACTGTAAATCCAGGCTGGATGACTGAGCACAGGTATAGTCTATTGAATCAAAACTATTAAGAAAAGTCACTCAAGAAAAGTAAGAAAGACGCCTGGCTCACAAATGAAGACAAAGCAAAAGACAAGTGAGACTGTAAATGCTTGAGAAAAGTTAAAAGTCTTATATCAAATCTAAGAAATGCACTTAAAATTGAAAATGAACCAGGACAAGTCTAGGACAAAGCCTACATTGGCTACAAAATGGGATATAAAGAGAAAAAAGGTGAAAAGAAGATGTTTCTTGAGGAGTCTAAAAGTCCATTTTCATCTATGATGAACAAGTCCACAAACTCTGGAGCTGCTCGACGCCCAGTAGTAAAAGAGCTGAAGGAATGACGTCTGGTCTTAAATTGTCATTGGTTCAGGTATCCATGTACGTCCTTTCCTGGGTCCTTCTCATGACACTGTTGGAAGAGAAAAGAAGAGAACATTATCTTCAGTACATGTTTTCTAGCAAATGATGTTGAAATAAAGATTAAATTTGATGATGGCTTGAGTGAGATTTCCCTTTTTTTCCCTCTTTTTCCAACACTAAATGCTTAATTGATTAAGTTTTATCTATTCAGAGCCATAGAAGGTACAGGCTCGTTTCACAAACACACAATAACACACTTACAAATGCATACAAATACATTTATGTGTGATATTTTTATCATGTTACTTACCAGTCTAACTGTCCTGTGGCATTTCATCATTAATATTTGGATAATGTTTACAAAAATGTGAAACACAAGACAGAGGGCGAGTGCAAGCATTCAAAAACATAAGACAAGATGGTCGCCTTCCTTTGATATGTCCATTTCGCCCAATAACAGTCAACAGTTTCCTTTTGTTTTTGATAGTCCATATATAAGAAAAAATTGTGATGGAGATGATGAATTCGGGATGTCTAAAGAAAATTTTACTTTAAAAACATTCAGCGGTTTTAAAAATGTTCATTGAGATTTCAAACCAGTCACCAAGAAGGAAGCGTAAGCACGTGAACTATGCAATGCATAGAAATTAAAATATCAGTATGAATGGTAAAAGTTGATGTTCAGATTTCCTTCCATCTTGAGTTATGACACAACGTCACTTCTTGGATCGCCATCCCTCATTTAAAATAAAAACAATCCCGTTTGACTCTTTTTGTAATATTTAGAGGTAAAAATACACTACATTCTACAAAATCAAAATAGAGAATATTAAACCAAAGAAGTTATGTATAAAAAGAAGTGCAATCAAGGAGGATAAATTAGGGGATATAAATAACTTACAGTGGGGAGTGAAAAGTTTTCATTCTGTAATGAGCTCACGGTCATACAGTGGTCATGCACGACACCTAAAAACAGGGATCCTCAATGAGTACAAAGAAAATCAAAAGGTTGTGATATGAAGAGAAGATGACAGCCTGTCCGAAAGGTGTTAGATGGGTGTATAATATGAAAGAAAAAGCTGGCGAGCGGCAGGAGAAAAATTAAACACCCAATAAAACGAAGGAGTGACCATAACAGCTCAAATGGACTCGAGCTTGTAAGCAGGTGAGACGAGAGGGGGGATAAAAACGACTGATGCGCTGAATCCTAATCAATATTTTGAGCAAATAACAATCTATTATTCACAAGTCAGGTTTCATCTTTCACCAGCTCAGAGGAAGCTGCCAACAACACAAATCACAAGTTCAAAATGTGTCCAAGAACCGCAAATTAAGCAGTCACGCCAACCTCACCCATCTCAGTCAAAGAACAGAAGCAGAACCTCATCTGAAACGTGTCTGCAATGATTTCTCAAACAAAATAAGACACAAGATGCTTGCACTGGACACTGGAGATGAATGGAGGATGTTTCAGACTGGGCAGTTCAAGTATAAGTGTGTTTTAAGTGTGTGTGCTACAAAAGAAAGAATGACAGGAATCAAATGTCTTGCTGTTCGTAAGTCAAAATGGAAGATGGACAGAGTTGGAGAAGGGTAAAAATGGGCATGGAGAAATGATATGTGATTCTTGACACCTTGCTGTCCATTAGTTTAATGCATGTGTGTGTGTGTGTGTGTATATGTGTGTGTCGATGTGTGTTTTATGTACATGTAAAAAAGGAACACACAAGTACACACACACAGACAAACAGAACGGACAGACACTAAACGAGCCGTTAAACCTACCTAGAAGAATATTAAAGCATCCAGGGAAAAAAAGAGTGATACGTGAGGGTAGATGGTGGAGGACTAAAAGAACTGTTTAAAAAAAAAGAGAGAAAGAAAAGAATTAAAAAACGTGATGTGGAGATGGTTTTTGAGTCTCTTTCACAATTCTAAGCAACTTTCATTCAGGGAGCATCAGACTTTTGGGATAAGGGGAGGGATGGGAGGAAGAGGGGATGATCAGAGGAGAGTGATGGGAAGGAGGGACAGGTGAAGGAATGAAGGGGGTCATAAATAGTAAAAAATGAGCGAAAGAGTAAAAAATGAAAACAAAAACTTGCCCCTTCTTTCTCTTCTCTCCTGTCTCGTCATAAATAGACAAAATTATACACCATATAGATGGAGAAATAGATCAGGAGGCAAATGATGGAGAGAGCGAATAAATGAAAAGATGATGTGCCTCCCAGCACCACGATGAGAAAGAAGAAAAAAACAAAACGAAAGAAAAAAACAAATACTCCAGTGCCTTCCGTCTTTCTTCTTGTCTTTTAAACAGGAAAGGCAGTCAGTTTGATTCCTGCTGTCCAGTTGTTGCTTTAGTTCTTCTCTTTCTTTTTCTCTCTCACTCTTTTTTCCTCTCTTTCTCTTGGCTTCTGTAGAAAGAGTCCTCCGTTTGCAGTAAGTAATAGCCCTTTTCCACAGACAGTGATTGAGGCAGAACAGTAGGAAGAGGTGTAATGGTTGCAATGTCTGCCCAAGAATTCCACACATCGAGACTGTGCTCTCTCTCTCTCTCTCTCACTGGCTTGTTCTCTCTCACCCCTCCCTTACGAACAGAGCACTGTGGAGTAGGAGTGAGGCAGAGAAATGAGAATGAGAGGGGGCCCTCTACAGGACCACTGCACAACTGAGAGAGAAACGAAAGAAAGTGAGAAAAAGAGTTTGAGCTAAGAATACAGAATTACAGTTCAATCAAACTAAATATGCATGAGGCAAACAGGATGCAAAGTTGTCATTTGAATTTTTTTAGAATGTATAGTTGTACCTATACATATCTTATACATTTCATATAACTTTGCTGTTTAATATGTGTGACCCTGGACCACAAAACCAGTCATAAGTAGCACAGGTGTATTTGCAATAGCCAACAGTACATTGTATGGGTCAAAATTATAGATTTTTTTAATGCCAAAAATCATTAGGATATTAAGATAACATGTTCCGTGAAGATATTATGTAAATTACCTACTGTAAATATATTAAAACTTAATTTCTGATTAGTAATATGCATTGCTAAGAAAACTTTAAAGGTGATTTTCTCAATATTTTGATTTTTATTGCACCCTCAGATTCCAGATTTTCAAAAAGTTGTATCTTGGCCAAATATTGTTTATACCTTAATTATTCAGAAAAAATTGACCCTTATGACTGGTTTTGTGGCCCAGGGTCACATAAGCAGTTTTGTAGTAAAGCAATTTTTCTGTATGAATAAACAAAAATGTTATTATACATACAACATGGGGTATTTTAATCAAATACAATGGTACAATTTATGACAACTAATGAAAGTTTGAAACATATTTACTCAAAAATATGTGGATTTTATATGAAAAAAAAAACCATATATTAAAAAAACATATATTCAAAAAATGGACCCTTATGACTGGTTTTGTGGTCCAGGGTCACATATATATGTATGTATGTATGTATACATATATATAGATATATATATGTATGTGTGTGTATGGTTTGTTAGGATAGGACAATATCTGAGTTACAACTATTTGAAAATCTGGAATCTGAGGGTGCAAGAAAGTCACAATATTGAGAAAAGTGGTACAAATGAAGTTCTTTGCAAAAAGTAAGTTCTGATATATTGACAGTAGGAAATGTACAAAATATCTTCATGGAACATGAGCTTTACTTAATATCCTGATGATTTTTGGCATGAAGGAAAATCGATAATTTTGACTCAAACAACGTATTTTTGGTTATTGCTACAAATATACCCATGCTTCTTAAGACCAGTTTTGTGGTCCAGGGTCACATATAGATATTTGGTTTTGTTTGAAAAAACGTCTCATGCTTGACAAGGCTGCATTTATGCATTTTATTATCAGAAAATCGTAAAATATTATTTCAATTTAAAACAACTGTTTTCTATTTTAAAATTGTAGTTATTCCCACAAATGCAAAGCTAAATTTTCAGCATCATTACTTTAGTTTTCAGTATCGCATGATTAAAAATCATTATAATATGCTGATTTGCTGCTCAGTTTATTATTATAAACAGTTATCTAACATCTTTATGAAAACCGGGATACATTTTTCTCATCATTCTTTAATGTGAACTAAATTAGTATATAAATTATACTACTAATAATACTTATTATTACACAGCTACACAGAAAACTCAATTCTGACTCGTCCGTGTCCATAGTCCGAGGTATTTTATTCCCTGATAACAACTGGCAAAAACTAATAACACAGGCTCATCCGGTTAACTGCAGTTGGCACTATTTGTTTGCTAAGAACATTTTAATCTTCGTGGAAGCTTTTAGATTGGTTGGCTAATAAAATATTAAAACTCAAATCAATATTCTGTGTACAATTATTTAATTATGTCATCCTGGCATCATGAACACGCTCTCTTGTTTCATACAAACGCAGCTGCTGTCATTTTGTGTCGATTGTAA
>JAHKKF010513815.1:0-20441 GCA_019740295.1 Labeo calbasu | reverse complement strand
AGTGAAATGCCATCTAGTTTGAACTTGCCACTTGCTAGCAACTGTTAATTTCACAGAAGCTTTGGGTTCAAATATTAAAACTCATATCAATATTTCATGCATAATTATTTAGTTTTGTAGCAAGTAGCTGTGTAATAAGCGGGATAATGTGCATCCAGCCGGTTTGTTATTGCAAAATAAAGCCCTTTCATTTTATACAATTTATACTGCTGATAAATCTGTCAGGCTTTATTCTGCGACAACAACTGGCTGGATGTACATTACTTATACTACATAATTATACTAAATATACTTCATTTAGAATCTAAATTATCTAAAATTATGTAATTATTTATGTTTTGTTCAAAACAGAAAAGAAATCTCTGTTTTGTGACTATGTTGAATTTAATAAACTGCTAATCCCTCTTTAAAGTCTGTGTAAAGCAATATTAAATGTGTTCTAAATTTGTCACACCACAGAAAAATGCATTATTAACCACCCAGCCAAATTTGAATTATTAAAAAATGGCAAGTGAATAAAATAAGTTTAAAAAAAAAAAAAAAAAAAAAAAAAATCTGGAAAAAATAAGCAGTATTCTCTGCTCTCAAATGCTGGGGGCGTGTCCGCGCTGAAACCACGCCCACTTGCGAGAAAGCCACCGCCTCTCAACTGTCAAATAACGCTACAACCTGAATTGATGAGCAAGTGGTTCTGTCAATTATTACAACCAGGTAATAAGCATTTTTAGACGACAAAGGTATAGCTAGCTAGCAAACTAACGGTTATGGCAGTAACTCGCGATTGAGCGGGCAAACCACAGGTGCTAACGCACTCTAGTTATTATAGTGTTAGGTGAGGGCCCATGCATCTTCCATTGCATCATCAAGACGTGATTTTAGCCCCATCCAAAAAATCTTCAACACAAAAATGGTGAAAAACAGTGTACGGGTCTAACGCCACAACACAGTACTACATAGTTCACAGTCTATGTGTTTTCAGCAATACATTTCTAACATTTATAAGGTGACTTTAACATCCTGTGGTATGTGTGCAATTCAATTAAAATTCCAACTCATTAATTGAAACTGAGCCAGTTCTTAATTCCAAATATTGCCTAGTCCTGCTCAGATACAGATTTTGTACCGGTGCACCAGCACTCCATCTGTCATCAGTCGGAGTTTTCTGTGTAGATGTGAATGTCTGGTTCTCAGATGTCTGCTCTCTCAAGGGCTCACTCTCTCTTTTTCTGGATTCTTGGCTTGAGCTACTGATCACTTGTGCTTTTGATCCTCCGTTTCTTGGCACCTGTCTTCCACTCCTTTTTTAAAACGCACACAGTCTGTCTGCCTGTTGCTGTCTGTTGATCATTTCGAAATAGACAAAAATAAAAGGAGAGTTACAGAGGGATCATGGAAATGGTGCAATTCAAGATTTGAGAATTAGAATTGTTGCTCTCCACAAAGATGGCCTAGGCTATAAGAGGTTCAGTAACAACCTGAAACTGAGTTACTGTGGCCAGGGTCATACAGAGGTTTTTCAAGACGGGTTCCATTCGGAAAAGGCCTCGCAAGGGTCGATCAACGAAGTTGAATGCTCGTTCTGTGTGTCAGGTGCAAAACCTGGCTTCAGAAAACAGATGCATGAGTGCTGCCAGCATTGCTTTAGAGGTTGCAGAAGTAGAAGGTTAGCTTGTCAGTGCTCAGACCATACGCTGCACATTGCAACAAGTGGGTTTGCATTGGCGTCATCCGAGAAGGAAGCCTCTTCTGAAGCTGGCTTACAAGAAAGCCTGCAAACAGTTTGCTGAAGACAGCCTGTCCAAGAGCATGAATTACTGGAACCGTGTCCTATGGTCTGAAAGACTAACATAAACTTGTTTGGCTCAGATGCTGTCCAGCATGTGTGGTGATGCCCCGGTGAGGAGAACCAAGAAAACTGTGTCTCTCCTACAGTCAAGCATGGTGGTGGTAGCATCACGGTCTGGGGCTGCATGAGTGCTGCTGGTACCGGGGAGCTGCGGTTCATTGAGGGAAACATGGATTCCATTATATACTGTACATTTCTGAAGCAGAACAAGTTTCATTTCTATAGTACTGTCCCTTAAGAAGATATACTAAAATGATTGCTGAAATGTGAGAGGTGTACTCACTTTTGTGAGATACTGTATAGTAAGCCTGTTTGGAATTCATGTAGCCTACTTACAATTTGAACATTACTGAATCAACACTGGCAGCATCATTGGCGTCGTTTGCATCGGGGATGACAAGGACATGTCCCAACCATTTTTTGTCATGGGTAATTTCATCCACACTGCTTGCAGCAGCAATAACAGTGATAAATTAAGTAAATACAGTCTCACTATTTTCCCCTATATTTCAACATACAAGAACACACATACTTACTGTATAAACCAAACTGATTCACTGTATGAACTATTGAAAAACTATAAATTACATTGTAAATAAACATAAAGATAAACAAATACTGGAAAAATATAAATCACTGTCAACTGTCACGGCTGAAGGGCGTTGTAAGGCACGATGCGATTTTATAAAACGGTTACCACACAATAAAAATATTAAAATCAAAATGTATGTATTTATAAGCAAGTTCGTTAAATGCTGTCCTTCCGCTAAAAAAATAGTTCCTGACAGCAACAGTAAATGGCAAGAATGTTTTGAGGTAACTTGCCTTATCTTATGGAGCTCAAATAAAAACAGAGAATATTAACTCTCCTCATCCACTCTGTAGTTGACTTTTTTAACACCATATGATATATTTTCCACACAGACATACATCTGCTTAATCTCTCAGCATGAGAAAACGTCTGTTTTCCGTCTTTTAGTTTAAAACAGACCGGTTAGCAGCACAGTGGGAGTTTCCAAGACTCATTACAATGTAAAGTGATGGACATACCGAATCATACCTGAAATCGAAAACTAACGAATACAGTAACATTCTCTCCTCATTTCGGAAACTGGGCTTTCACACAGACGCGCTCACACATCAACGCTTCTCACGCACCAGAAGAGTTTATTTGACGGTAGAAGGTCTCCTCTTCACAAATTAAAGGTAAACGATGCACTATAACGCCAGAAGGGGTCACTCATATTTCATTAAATAAATAACAAACAGTTAATTTTGCTGAAATACATAAATATATGGAACATTTTTGACGCTATATTATTGATTGTTTCTGTTAAGCTGTGCAGTGATACACAGAACTATTGGGTAAAGCGATCATAGCCTGCTTTACTGTGAATAAAACAGCTGCTGACCAATCAGAATCGAGGATTGGCACCACCTTTTCCTGAGTAACAGATGAGCAGCGTCATGAAGGATTCTAACTTCCGTTTGGGTGCTTCTGTGTTCCGGTCTCGATTGAAATCAATGTTAAAACAGGATAAAAAAAAAAGATTGACTGAATTCAACATTTTCAATACAACTTAACTAAATTAAAAAATGTGCGCAGGTTTAACGTCATATTATCTGCTTGCATAATATGTTAAGCTGACTAAAAACACCAGGGCCAGGAAATTTAAAGCATCTCTCCAGTCGGGTGAGACTTCCACGTTCTTAAAAAGGATAAAAGATAATAACACAAATAAGATAAAATATATGGAAGCCCACATATGGAATTTTTCCTTATCACCCCTTATCACATAGAATATAAGCATATATGGCTAGTAATATTTTTGACATTCTAGCACTGCACTGTTTTGATTAGGTAGACTTTGTTAGATCAGCCAAGTTAGCAGCTGTATACTCTATGAGTTAGACAGCAATTCTGGCACATATAGTCATCATGTTGCCAAACAGATGGTGAAGAGAGAGATATGAGCATTAATTGAATGTTTTATTTGACGGTGAGTGATGGGAAGTAGATGGCTGTTGCTTACCAATGGGACTTGTGCAATTCCCATGAGAAGAAGGGTAATGTGAGAGAACAAGATCACCAGCCATATAGCAGATTGTGAATAATGTGCTGCGTTAGTCATTTTGGATTTTGAATGCTAGATGCACAAAACATGATGGGGAGATTTGTTATAAGCAATAATATCAGAGAAATCAGATTTACATTGTTCAGTTATTTTAACATGAACTTTTATGGAGATAAATCATTTAATACCATAATATCGGTTTCTCTAAAATTCTATTATATTCTCATGACATCTTGCAAACAAAATCCAGTCATTTTAATAGGAATCTGCGTGATCTGGCGTTTCAGTTAGTCATGCAATTGTTTGACAGTTTATGTGTTCAAATTAACTTTTGCCTTATACATTATATATCTTTATCAGGCCACTGTCACTCTCTAGATATTTGAGTGCACAGATTCTTGGATAATGAGACAAATATCTGGTGATCAGCTGTCAGCATTGCAGTTCAAAGTAAAATTGTCCTGTGACCTTGGTGTTGCTAATACTATACCTTACTTTTGAACAACCATACCTTACTTACTGAATAAATTCCATATAGGCTTTTATATATTTTGTCTTATTCGTGTCTTTGTTATGTATATGTTTTTTTTTTTGTCTGTACGACTACATAGACTTGATTTAGGGTGCAAATGTCTGAGACCACAAATGCAAATGTTTAATTTGTTCTCATATAATACAAAATTTTCATCATTAATTAAAATATTTTTTTGAGTGAAAGTTTGATCTGAAAAATAACATGAAAATCTTCATTTAAGAATTTTTTAGCCCTGTGTGTCTTTTTCACTTCAGTGACACCAGCTCCACAAGCTACTGTAAAATCTGTTGATCATGTTGAGAATGATCAAGAAAAAAAATCTTTTAGGCTTCAGTGAAAGTAAAGAAACATGACCAACTGTACAAAGGATTTAGATTGACCTAGTCTGGACAGATTTAATAATCATTTCTTAATGTTTTAAGAGTTCTAATTTTACATCATAACTTTGCTCTGTTTACAAATCAGACAACGTTTTTTTTTTCCAGTGTTAAAGAAACAATAGTCTAAGACTTTTATACTCCACTGAATATCTGTTAATTGAAATTATTTAATAATTTCACAACAAGGTTAACAGAAAAACTGACAAAGTGATTAAATGCTTACAATTACAGTTACAACGTGCATAAATAGGCCTAATTTGGAGAAGCTGTTTGAATATGTTAAGTTAAACGATAGTTCATGCTTGAGGAAGCTGGTAGATCATAGATGTCCAGAGAAAACAATTAAATAAACCTTATATAAAAACACACTCAGTCCGTATATGACAGTGGTCCAAAAATTATTTTAAATTTACTGCAGTGTTGTGTGCAGAAAACGCTCTCAGCGTCATTTCCACCACACCTGTGGCATCGATTGGATAAAATAATACGGAGGGCGTTCCTTCGATCCTTCTCACGAATAATCTAATGTGGAAATCTGTTCAGAATCAAACGTATTTCTGTTCTTCGCGGGTCTTCATAACAATCTCAATTTCAGCGTTGAATTTAACGTCAATACGTCACATTCTCTGACGCTGCTTCAACTTAATTTAGAACGTTTAGAACGAAACAAAACTGTTTAATTTTTAGAACTAAATACTTTGAAATTCCAAACACTTTCCCGGTAGCATTCAAATACTACAACTTCTACTACAACTACTATCATAACATAAAACGATACCATTGTTTCAAGAATGAGCCACTTATTATTGCACATTTAGTCTGCTTACGAAACGTTTTTGAAACGAATATAAGGTTCTTAGTTAAATAGCAACTCCTCTTCACATGGTCTCTAAAACGTTTGTCAGTTATCAAAATTAAGAATGTAATTTTGCTGAAATGTATCAAATAATATAGACCTACTACAATTTTGCAGTGAGTACGTGATTGATTGAATGAGTCTTAAGTCTGGTCTGCATTTTGTAGCCTACAGAAATTGCCCATCTTGGACTGTCCTCTTGTGGCCAGTCTAGGAAGAACATGTAGGTAAAATCTGCACAGTGCAAACTATACTAGTGCTGTTCGGATTATTCTCGTTATATAGACATCACAGGTTTGTTTAATTTTACTTGTGTAGCACTTTTCAAAATAATTATTATTTTAAGGGAACTTCACACAGAGTAGAGCCTTAGACAACAGCAGCCTCTTCTGGTTGGCAAATTTATTTAATGCTTTTAGTATAAATGAATGTGCTGGTAAATAAAACGCACTGATGAATAAAAAGAAAAACAGTGCATCTTGATATTTTTTTTTAGAGCTGGTTGAACTGAATAAACTGTAACATGTTCATGGAGACAGCTGGACATCCAGCCAATTGCACATTGCAATAATCAAGTTATGAACTAAAATTCCTGCATCATGCATAGAGTATTCTGTAGCCTCCTTTTTAATATTTATGAGGTGAATGTTGGAAATGTTGTACTGAACATCCAGACTTTTGACTAATGGCATGAAGTCTGGTCCACACTGAATCTTGGATCCACTCACTCAGACAGGAACAGACCATCAAACACACAAGACGATTTAAAGCTGCAATAAGTTTTGTGAATTCCTTCCTATATCAGTAAATGATGTAGTCCAAGGAGCTGAGGCAGCTGATTCCAAGCATTTTCAAGTACATTTCTAACGTTCTCTATTCCTTTTCCTTTGTCTAGAAGGGAAATTACATAGCTACTACAGTGCCAAACAAATACCTCTGATTAATCTGTTTTTTTCTACATATGCTGACCTTGCAACCTTCAAGTGCTTAACAATACCTGGAAAAAAACGTGATTAAGCTTTTTTTCGCCATCTGCACTCCATTTTCCTTGCAGCTCTCCTACAAACTGTGCATTGGTGGTATTAACAGCTTTCTGAAGTTGTGACTGTGGCATTGTTGTGGTACTAGCTTTCTGAATTTTCCTGGAACTCAGGGGTTCATTAGTCATGTAGGAAACAGCCATGTGGCAGAAATCATATCCAATACTTCAGTCATAAAGAAATTGTTTTTTGAGGAAAACATTTCAGGATTCCTCTCCATATAATGGACATCTATGGTGCCCCTGAGTTCGAACTTCCAAAATGCAGTTTAAATGCAGCTTCAAAGGGCTCTAAACGATCCTGAGATGGGAGTTTCTTGACACACCCCAACTGTCTTGAACCAGAAAAAAACAAAAAACAAAAACAAAAAAAAAAGTATATAAATTGTAATTTTTTTTTTTAGAAAACAACCGATCATTTAACTAGATAGTCCGTTCTTCCTCAGCTGGGACCGTTTAGAGCCCTTCGAAGCTGCATTTAAACCGCACTTTGTAAGTTCAAACTCAGGGGCACCATAGAAGTCCATTATATGGAGAGGAACCCTGAATTTTTTTCCTTAAAATAAAACAATTTCTTCACAACTGAAGAAAGAAAGATATGAACATCTTGGATGACAAGGGGGTGAGTACGTTATCTGTACATTTTTGTTCTGGAAGTGAACTACTTGAACCTTTCTTGTGACTTTACATTATTAACAAATAAAAAGTCTGTGATAAATCAAAATGTAAAGAAACATGTAGATAATTAAAAGCATGTATCAGCGATCTTGTATGTCATTCAATAATTCGCACTTCCGACAAATATAAAAAAAAAAAGAGAGACCTTTTTAAATATATCAATACTTTTATTGAGTGTCATTTTGGAGTGTCTGGGTACCAGACAAAAAACATTACAAAACCTTTAACACCTCAGCTTTCCTGTCCTGTAGCTAATGACCGGGACCTATATTGGAACAACTGTGCAATGTATTGAATATCGTTTTATTAAAAAAAAATAATAAAAAAAAAGAAAGAGAAAGAAATCCAAAAACAATACTTAACTCTGAACATTCTGCACAAGGAAAATACAATTTCAAGCACAATGTATGTCCGATAGTTCCCTCCTTATTGTAAAATAAAGTTGAAACAAATAGTGTACGCATGTCTGTATGCACTGATGATTTTTTGTATTTCCATTTGCATTAGACAACCTATCTGAATTCCCTACAATTCCTAACACAAAGGGCAAGACTAAACCAGTGGTCTGCGCATAGTTAACAATTTTGTAACAATTACAAATCTCCCGTCAAACTTCCGTCGGCCACATCCTTTTGGAATCATCTTAGGATGCTGCAGGGGATGCTGGGTTAATGACATCAGTGCACTGCGGTTCACAGAAAGGACCGAAGCGGCCGTACACATCTTTGGCCCTGACGGCAAAATAATATGTCGACCCGGACACAAACTGGGTCAAGGTGCATGCCATGGGCAGCGGCAGCGCCTTCACCTCCCCGATCTTCTTCCACAGTGACTGAGCCGAAGCACCGGTGCCCGATGCTGCCCCCTGGTGGTCCTGGTGATAGGCGTACAGGTGATAGGTATCTACAGCGGCACAGTTGCGGTCCGTTTCTGCAACGCACCAGGACAGGACGATCCCGTTTTGGCTCTGGACACGGGCCAGTTTAAGCTGGGGCTGCTGCGGAGGGGATGTGTGGGCGGCCTCGGGTGGGAGACGTGCCGGTGGCGACGGTGCCAGTGGTAATGGTGGAAGAGTGGTGGAGGAAGAAGAGCTTGGACGGGATAGAGATGGAGAATCCTGAGAGAACAAAGAGTGAAGGTAAGAAATATTATAGGGGGCACTGCGTGTTAAAAATATAAATGTTAAAAGTGAAATTACGGATTTGTATCTTTGTTATATATATTTTTAAGGCAACACACTCACCACAGAGGAACGTTGTGCCGATCGTGCTCCTGAACAGGGAAAATATAAAACATGTCAGTCTACAGCTTTTAATTTTAGAAAAACACAGGCAAAAAGCAGTAGGGCTGTCACAATCCAATATATCCAATCCAATTTTTTTTTTGTTTTATTGTTTTTGCAAATTTTTTGTTTGCATATACCTATATTTATTACCACAAAAAATAAATATAATGATTTGATCACTCGATTAATCATCAGAATAATCGACCGATTACTCGATTACCACAACAACTGTTAGGGACAGCCCTAAAAACAGAATAAAATAGAGAGGCTTAGGTCTACTTCTATTACCACAAAAAATTTATTATAATAATTAGATTACTCGATTAATCGTCAGAATAAATCGACCGATTACTCAATTACCAATATAATCGTTAGTGACAGCCCTAAAAAGTAGAATAAAAGGAGAGGTTTAGGTCTATTTTTACTACTATAAAACAAAAATAAATATAACGATTAGATTATTCGATTAATCGTCAGAATAATCGAAAGATTACTCTATTACCAAAATAATCGTTAGTAACAGCCCTAAAAAGTAGAATAAAATGAGGCGTAGGACTATTTTCACTACCACAAAAAAAAAAAAAAACTAACTACAATGATGCGATTACTTGATTAATCATAAGAAAAAAAAATCACCCGATTACTCGATTACCAAAATAATCATTAGTGACAGTCCTAAAAAGTAGTACAAAATGAGAGGGGAAAAAAAGGTCTACTTTTCACTCACCAGCATTAGTGGTAGAACTGACTAAAGGAGGTGGCCCAGATGCACGCTGGGTAGACATGGGTGATACAGTGGCCTTCTGGACTCCTGTCACTAGACAGCAACCGCAAACAGAGCAAAGTATTAGGAAACCTAACTAACCAGTAGCTTAACAAACAGGTCAGATTTAGCAGTGAGACTGAATTCAAGTCAATTTCAATTCTAGTAAGTGTGAGGGTGACAACATTCTCCAGATTTCACCTATATTCAAGCTCACCAACAGAAAGCTGCTTGGTTTTAAAGTGACTTTTGCGTGAGCTTTCCTCCTTTATACAATGCTACCATATTAACAACAGAAAATTAACCCTTTTTTTCCCTGTGAAATTTTGCTAATGTGACTGGCATGTTAAAACGGAAGAATGAAGAGCAGCTGTGTTTTACCTTGAACATCGTCATCATCTTCTGTCAGATCGATCACAGAACCTTTGGGACGCCCAGCCTGTAAATGGAAGAATAGAATTTAGTATAAAACTGCACTTTTTACAAAAGTGGTATTTGCAATGACATTTTAAGCATCTCGTTGTTTTACAATGATTCATTGCTTACCTGAGAGGGTGTTTTCGGTGTTGAGGCCTGATTATCTGTTAAAAATGAGAGATTAAGGAGACTACATTAGGAAACAACCCATACGATTTTCAAATATTCAAAAAAACACACCAAAATTACAAAACAGAATAAAGCACTTTCCATTTAGCCAATACTATAAAAAGTGTCGGCATGACTGACATTCTCTCATACCTGTCTTTGAGGCCAGCGCTGAAGCCGAAGGTGGACCAGCCGCAGCTGCCGCTGATCCTGTCGCCGCAGGTCCTGTGGTTCCTGGAGAAGAGGCCGCTGTAGACACTCCCACAACAGCAGCACTCTGAGTAGGTGTTCGGGCTGTCGTCACAGATATCCCCGTGCTGGGTGAACTAACAGTCCCTGTGCCACCCGGATACACGGCTCTCGCTAACGACACGGCCGGAGCTGCCGATGTCGAGGAAGACGAAACAACGCTGCCTGCTGGCTTCTGAAGGATGAATGTGGTAGCAGGTGTAGTCGTCTTTGCCTTATTGTTGCTGCTAACCGTAGATAACGATGACACCGGTATTAAACCAACACCACTGGCGGTATTAACCAACGCCCCACTTTGCCCATTTGCCATCGCTAAAGGCAGCTGAATCAAAAGAGGCTGAATAGCCACTGACTGACCCCCGGAAGTTGCTGGGGTGCTAGTCATGACCCCTGTACTGGGTCCAGTCTTTAGTAGTAGGGTGCCTGTCTGAGACTGGCCAGGCAAAGAAGTGGATGAGGAAGTAGAGCTTGTTGTTGTGGAGATGATCTGTAGAATGGGTGCAGGAGAAGCTAGCGCGGAGGAGCTTGGCGTAGTCGGGGTGGACAGAGGTTTCGGCTGGGCTGGAATTGCTGAGGGGCGAAGAAAGAAAGAAAGAGAGTTACATTAAGAATTAAAATGAGAGCTAGAATTAATATAAATTAAAAACAAAAGAATGAAAAGCTCACCAGTTGAATTAGAACCAGAGGCTGGACTGGTCAGTTTGGGATCCATTGTTTTAACAGTACTGCAAAAAACAGAAATCGTACGTCAGCATTAAAATAAATGGCAACAACATAAGCATTTCAAATATTATTTACTAAAGCTTTTTGAATTACTAACGTGCCGTTTTTCCAAATCAGCCTGCGAGTAAGTGTGTCTATAATGGTTTTGTGGCTAGCTAGCTCTTCGTTCAACCAATGCAAAAAAAGGATGATGAACTGTTTTGAAGTAGATCACACAATGCATTTTTGCATTCAATTATGTTGCTTTTTTATTGGTTTTCTATGTAAACTTTCACTAGATACTCATCTTTGATGACTGAACATGCAGCTTTTTCAGCACAATGTGAAAATACATTCTGTGTATATGGCAACAAAGGAGGACTGAAAGTCAGACAACTTTGTCCCATAACAGCAGTATAGGCCAGACTTAATTTTGAAGAAGAAAAAAAAAAAAAAAAAGGATTGTAATGTTTTGGAATGATCTTGTGAGGATGAATAAAGGTTGATGTCATATGTTTACCGTTGCGGTGTAGTCATGTTGGTTGCATTGTTGGCCTGAGCAGCAGCCTGAGCCTGATTACAAAGAAACAAAACACATTTTACCTTAGAAGTGAAATAAACATTCGAAAAGCCCATTTTACTTGCAATTAATCACTGAAAAGGGTATTATATTTATGGATAAGGACCATTAATGGCTTACATCTTTATTCCATAACTCCCATATTTTTGGCCAATTTGAACAAATCAAAAAAATTTTTTTTTAGCAGTGATTCTTGCCCTTACTTCTCGAGTTCTCTTTGAGTTCTCCGAGGCCTGATTAGCAGCACCAAACTTTTTGGCCAGCCGGGAAATCTTAGCCTAAAATGAAAACCCAGTTTTATTAAATGTTAAGTATCAAGTTTTACAGTCCCATTCTTTTAACTGTTTCTACTGTAGACGTACAATTTGATAAAATTCTTGAAAACTTTAAAACTCACCTGTAGTGTGTTAATATGCTGCATTGTATTCTGTTGTTTAGTTGCATTGTCAATCTTCTCCACTCTCTCTTTCAGCTCTTTTATGCTTCGATCAAACACAGTCAACTGCAGCACCCGTAACCGTTCCTCGACTAACTGCTGTACCATCTAAATAGGAAGACAGAGAGACAGAAAATGAATGTCTCACGTCTGATAGTCTGGAAAGTCCTGGAAATTATGCAAAATTTTCTCTTTTCTTATAGAGTGTTACAGACCAATAGCCAGAAAACACGACAATTTAGAAACAATTTCCAAAATTTCCCCCAAAACTCAAGGGTTAGTTCATCCAAAAAAGGTGAAAACGTTTTAAATTTGAAGGTAAAATGAACTGATTTTGTCTTCTGGGAAACATGCAACTATCTTCTGTAGCCTCTGATGTGCAGTACTAAATGAAACAAAATATGATATTTAGGCAAATTTTTGCCTAAATTATAATTTTTTTTACCCCTCGGCTCTTAATGCAACATTTTGCTTCTGGAGCATCAGTGAGCGTTTGAACCTTCTGTAATAGTTGCATATGAGTCCCTCAGTTGTCCTCAGCCTGAAAAGATGGATCTCAAAATCATACAGTCATTGTTGAAAAGGGTTCAAATACACAAATGCTGAAAAACCAAAGAATTTGGGGGAACCTAAAGGATTTTTCTGAAGGACAGCAGGCAGTTTAACTGTTCAGGACAAACAAGGGACTCATGAACAACTATCACTAAACAAAAACCACAGCTGTGGATCATTCAGCTAAGAACACAGTATTAAGAATCAAGGGGATGTAAACTTTTGAACGTGGTCATTTTCATAAATTCAACTATTATTTCCTCTTGTGGACTATATATAAAAATCTTATGTGAAATATCTTATTCAGGTTAGTACTAAATAAACAATGACATGCATTTTGTTTGATCTCTGTTATTTTGGTAAAATTAACATTTTGCAGATTCTGAAAGGGGGATGTAAACTTTTGACCTCAACTGTATAAAAGCACATCTCTTTTAAAGACTACCTTCATTTGTTTTTCAAAAGATGAACAAAAGTCTTCAAAATACATTAAGTTCCACAAAACAAAGAAACCAATACAGGTTTAGAACGAGTAAATGCTGACAGGATGTTAATGTTTAGTAAACTATCCCTTTTAATCACATATCTCCGTTTCCCATTCAATTATACGAAAATGTGGCGTTGTATATGGTAAGCACTTAAAAGGATTTAGCCAAACAAACAGATAACAAACCTTCTCAAGTTTATGCCGGCTCCCGCCATTGGCTGTGATTTTCAGCTCTAGCTGAGCCTCCAGCTCCTCACCCTCCAGCCTTGCTCGTTTTCCGTCTCTCTCCTCCTTGATTTCTTTATCATCTTCATCTTTCTCCTCGGACAGTGATCTCTTTGTACCAGCAGAGGGACTGTTGTCTGCTGTTAAGTAGAAGCAGAGGAAACGTTCAGGCTTTACGGTAGGACTACTAGCGCAAGGAACGTTAGCTCAAATGCTAAACTTCATGTCAAAACTATTGAGCTACAACAAATATCCCAAAGCCACAGCAATTATAGCCGCATGGTTCAACCTTCACAAGATTTAATTTACTCTTCCTCATTGTTCTAAAACGGTTTGACTTTTCTACAGTAAAATACAAAAGATACTGAAAAATGTTTAGCTTTGACATTCATCGTGGAAAAAAAAAATAAAAAGCTGAAACGTTCCTCAAAATTTGTGTTCCACCTAGGAAAGCAAGTCAAATAGGTTTGGAACAACATGAGAGTGAGTAAATGTGGCAAATTTAATTTTTTGGTAAACTATTCTTCTACTTAAAGGGATAGCTCTCCCAAAAATGAAAATTCTGTCATTGATTACTCATCCTCATGTCGTTCCAAACCCGTTAGACCTTCGTTTGTCTTCAGAAAACAAATTAAAATATTTTTGATGAAATCCGAGAGCTTTCGGTCCCTCCGTAGACAGCAAAGGCCCTATCACATTCAAGGTCCAGAAAGGTACCAAAAACATCGACAAAATAGTTCAAGGGACATCAGTGGTTGAACCTTGGATTTAATCAAAAATTTGTTTTCTGAAGACAAACGAAGAAGGGTTTGGAATGACAAGGAACGGGCATTTTTGGGTAAACTATTCCTTTAATAACCACAAAATAATTCGTAATTCTCTCAAAAATCACTAGTTCATCTCTTATTCCTTAAAAATCTATTACAGGATTATCTGAGGAAAAACTGGAAAGCTCATATTTTACTTCTCCAATTAACAGATGAGCATTTTTACAGTTTCCGCAAGTAAATTGTATGGAAATGCAAACGTGACATTTAATATCTCGACTTCCTGAAATTAAAGATCAACCAGTAGTTTGCAGGCAGGTTGAGTTCCTAGACATTCTCACCTCCTGCATCCTCAGAAGTGTCTTTTTCGTCTTTTTGGTCCTCTTTCTCCTCATCTACATTCATCTTCTCCTCACTACCTTCTTTCTTTTCATCTTTGTCTGTTTGGACTTCATCCTCTTCGCTCAAGCACAGAAATCCTTCCTTAACCTCTGGATCACAGTTCAACCCAGAGGGGGAAGCAGACAGAGAAGAGGAGGAACTTTTATTGCTGGTCTCCTTTTTCTCTTCTGCGGCCACAAGGGGGTCGTCAATATCCATAGAAGGTGAGGTAGACTGCGTGTTGGGTGGAGAGGGAGATCGAGAGAGGGTGAAAGACGGAGAAGGGGAACACTGGGCTGAATCGGCGACAGGTGACATCAAGTCGGCCTCTTTATGATTCAAGTCTTTCTCCTTGACCTTCTCTTTTTCCTTTTCCGTGTGGGTGCCGTTCACCAGCGGCGTCTGCGGTCGTGGGGAGGAAGATGAGTAAGAGGCGGAGCTGGAGGTGGTGGTGGTGGTGGACAAGGTGTTGTGCAGAGCTTCCAGTTGCTGCCGATCGCTCATCTTCATTGTTTTCCGTGCACGAAAGATTTTCTTCTGAGGTTCCTCTGGTACAGCTACTTCCATTTTCACCTGTGAAAAAACGGTGGGAGGATATGGTCAAACAAGTGTTTGATATCTTAAACAGGCTAGTTAGCTAAACTCCATCCAGTACTCAACACATCTGATTAATCTGACCAAGTACAAGTGAATTTACTTGTGTGACCACAAGGTGTCACTGTCACTCATCTAAACACCATTTCCTGCTCTTCTAGACTTTTCTCTTGGCCTCGATCACAAGACCTTCTTTAACTGTAACAAAACCATAACCACAACCCTGGACTAAGACTTTGGCTGAAAAAAAAAAAAAAAAAAAAAAAACTACTAACTATCTAAAACTGTTTAGTTCTGTTTACCCGCACTATCATTCTGACCTGAAGCACATCTCTGATTAACAAGTCCACAAACCGCCTGGCATCTGTAGTGAAAGTAGTTGAAGCTAACGAAAACCAATAACCTTCCTCAGTTCAATTGGCATAACTAGCGAGTTGGTAGGGCCGTAACAGTCAGCAGTGCATGTGATTTCAGAATACTGAGAGGGAGAGCAGACTTTGTGTCCTCCCCCTCAAACTGATTGGTGCAATTCTCAGCCAATAAGAGCAGCACTCTTCAGAATCTGCTAGCGACAAGAGGAGTTCATTATATAATGCAGATTTTCAAAGCTACTATCGTACTTAAACTAGACTAGTACTTATGTTTCAGTGTTAAATCACAAAAAGACATTAGTTTGTCTCACCAGGCTTCTGTGAGGTCTCGTACTTTCCTGTTCATGGATTTGGCAGCCAGTCGCTTGAGGATCCTAAACAAAAATAAAAATAAAAATTGAATATTAGCTTTGAAATGTAATTACAAATAGTTTTGCATGACTATGTATTTAACTAATAATTCTTCAACTCAAAACCTGATCCAAACATCCTTCAGTTTCTTTTGAGCACAGCTCCCTCATGTTTTAATTAATAAGTTGCTCTCAAAATGTTAATATTATGTAATCATAACCCAGCAGTTTTATCGTTTAACACATGAGCATAGGCATAGTCTTGATTATCTAGTTATCTAGTCGAAATACTTTCTTAGTTCTATGTGTATGGCTTACAATCCATGCTGAATCTGTAGCCAAATGTTAAGACAAAAGATGAACTCACTGGAATCTGAGTAAAAATAAAATTTTACAAAACCCAAAGAGAGAAACAAAGAACTTGAGCAAACAGCTAAAGAAACCTCATAAAGCTGATGACATCCTGTAAATACAAAACTTATTTCAGAAACTTATTTGTGCATCACACAATATGATACAGAAGTACATTGCGATTTGTGATTTTAATAAGTCAAGGGAATATTAAAACCTATTTGCAATCTAAAAAGAAGGAAAGGTATTTAAAAATACATTGCGGTACGTGGTGTTCTCTTTCAGGCTCATTAGGAGACTGTCAATACTAAAATAGTACACAAAGAATAGCCATCTGCCACACTCTTTAATTATAAACTCATGATGTGATACACAAAAAAATAATCAGGTTTGAAAATAGTGGCACTTTAGCATCAAACGCTAAAACTGTTCTGAAAATGACACCTCTCAGCCAAGACCAAACAGAGATCAATCAAAGTACAGTAAAGCTTAACTCAAATAATTATCACAGTAAACAGTTTCCTGTATTTCTCAGTACTCCCATGAATAAGAGTTGAACAAATTGCTAGTTTTGAAATGTTGAATCTTGCTATTAGCATCAAAACACCTGGATCCCAACAATTAATCTGTCTTGATTTCATTCTAACGCCTCACATTAACTTTAGTTATACTCATCTCAGCTTCTTTGTTTTACTACACATCCCATAAAAATATCTTGCATTCAGCTGCAAGCATAAATCCACAGGACGCCGCATTGCTGCACTGCTACATTAACAATCATCCTGGCAGGTGTGAATGACGTGGCTTCTATATATACTAAAATCTCGTCCTCATGGACCATTCGCAACACCTTCAACTTCCTGTCAACAGCCATTCCTCGGAGGTCTGGTATCCAAGACAACAGCGAAAAAGACTTTACGCAATTCAAGGTTTTATAGCTTTGATTAATTTTCACTCCTAAACACCACAAACTGCTGTGTCAGAAGCAAGACAGGTGATAAGACTGTACACTAATGAAGGTGTCAAGTCAGTTAAAGAGAGACTGCAAACTGAGGTAACATTTTCATTTCAACCCGTCATAAATCTGAAAAGAACAGAGAAATGTCTGACAAAAACTAAACAGTAATGAAATGCATCTCTGTATTCCTTCATCTCCTCAGTTGAGTGTCCACAAAAAGGACATTCATTTTATAAAAATGGCTGCTAGCTTCTGGAAAGCTTGTTCTTCTAGTGTTGTTCACACCGCACAGCCTCACTGCGGCCCTCCCCCACCCTGACTGTAAACATAGACGCTGAGGTTGCCGCTCGTTGCAAAATGGTCGCCAGAGCTGCGGTGTAAAGCCAGGCTCAGTTCTACAATACTCCTCCTCATGAGGCTTAAAATCCACAGAATCTGTGGTCACCTTCAACCAAAGCCGATTTCAGAAACAACCTCTTGCGGATTGCTAGCACAGAACCGCCCGCAAACCAACAAACGCCACACTTCGTCTAGAAAACAAGATAACCTGCCTGATACCTGAAATCACTTCAATGGGAAGCTAACAAAAAAAATGTTTAAATCTAAAACAAGCAACCGTTAAATCTAAAATAAGTAAATTCCTAGCAAAAAAAGTATTAAATACGAAAAGGTCGCAACGAATCGTGCTCGTTTACGGATTTCTCGCAATCAATGCTTAAAATGCGAAAACCCAAATCGTTAATTAAACTCCCTAGTCGAACGTAAAACAGATGATCTCAATCCTGTCAAAATGTAAAAATTCGCACTAACAGCGAAAACGAACGCAACACAAAAGAAAAACGTAAAAAGTCAACGTCCACGATAAAACGGAAACGTGAAAAAATGTTTAGAATTCATCTTAAAAATAAAAAATAAAAATAAAGACATCCACCAAAAAGTCTGTTAATCTTGAGTAAACACTACTAAACATGAATGTGAATTCAAAAAAAATAAAGTCTTCAAGAACCAAAACCGCTCAAAAACAACCTTGAGGTGTAGTCTTCAAGAGTAGGCCTTGATTAGTAGTGAGCGCGAAAACAGGAGCATGCCTAGTTCCCGACTAGCTCAAAGCGCACACAACACAGAAAAGAGGAACAGAGAGAGACAGAGAGAACGGGAGGGGGGAAGGGATCTCGTGTGGAGAGGCGGAGCACATTCTTTGTAAGGTGTTGGCTGTAACCAGAATAAAAATAAAAAAAACACTGTAGCTACACACAATTGTAGCGTTACAACCAACAGGACAGCATTATGTGAAACAAAAGGTCGCTTTTTGACTCATGCTGAGACTGAGAGATGATTCATCACCTCAGAGAAGCTCAGTGATCGACCAGGTACTCTAAAAACTGCGATTGAAGAAAGTGTTCCAAAATAAGACATTCAACCAAAAACCTTTAGAAACAAGAGTAAAATAAAGAACAAAAACCTCAGCAGCAAGAAAGAAAAACAGCCATGTGCTGAAAAGCAAAAAAACCCTGCCCCCTCCCCCACTGCTGCAGGCACAGAGAAAACAGGGTGGAAAATTACTGCGATGTGGATCGTACCATTGTAAGAGAAGAGGGGTGTCTCACATGTACCGCTACGTGTCAACACAAGAGGGAGTATGGCGAAACGGAATCTGCTCTGCATTTTAAAAACATTAAGTGACAATTTGTCTATATGCTGTTTTCAAAGTCCATTTTTCAATTAACAACTCAGTAGCTTGAATCTTTGTACAGAGCAAACATCTTTTGGCAGTAGCTGTGCTATTGCACAAAACAGGATTATAATGAGGTGAAAGGTCAAAAGGCTGTCACATACAACTTTTGACAACAAAATGAGCTAAGCTCACCATTTAAATATACAGTGACAGACAATTAAGCATATCGGGTCACTTCTGACTATTCCTTTTTACAAAAACAGGCGAGTCACATTGAATCAGTCTCAGCTCATGAACATTTCACACCGTTGTGAAATAATTTGTTATTAGCTTTCACAAAGTCACATGAAAACGCACATTTATTTTGCTTAATTTTTGTATTTTCTTGTGAGTTATTCCCAAAGCAAGATTAAAGGGGAAGCGAATCTCTAATGTTCAATTCATTGTTTTCCTAGTAAACCAGGCTAAATGTCACCCAGCTATGTTTTATTAGACATAGCGATTAGTGTAGTGTTCGTGCGGCCGATGTAGGTTCTAGTCTGGCTCATGACATTTTTCAAGCTCCTGTTTTCTCCATTTTTTTCCTGTCATCTCTCTACTGTGCCTATAAATAAAAGTGACAAGAAGGGCATAAAAAAAGCCTACATTCAGTCCATGAGAACAAAGCAGAAGGCCTTCCTTATCTAAACAAATCAGTTCTTGTTCAGGTGGCTAATATGCCCAGTCAATTTTCACACAAGTCTTAAGTCAAAAAAGAAAAATATTAGCACAACAGATTTTACAAATCTCGTAAAACCCGCGTGACATTTGTTGCCACTGATTGAGTTTCTAACAGACAGTAAATACGGATGACTTTCCACATACTCGGAGGTCTGACACAGTTTCCCAATCAAACGCGACACGACCGAAACGCTCTTCCACATTAATCTGCGCTTCTGTCCTAGCCATGACAAGCGACACTGTTTCGCCAGCCTCTTGGTTTCCATTTTTGTGCATAGGGTATTTCCGCCCATTTTCAGAAACATCTGATGTGACAAATCCCTCAAGATCCACAAGGATATTAAGAGAAATGATGCCGACAGAAAAAGCAGCATGGAAGTCTTAAAAACATACGTTTTTCTTAGTTTTCTTAGAGACTTGTCGTTCAGCAGTACTGTGCAAATACACTGCAAGAGAACCGATAGAACCACATACTAATCTGATCAGATGTGATTTTGTAGAATTGCAACTTTTTACTTTCAGAGTTGACAGAAAAGATCGTTTGGCTTTGAAATGGCTTTGTTTGGTGTCTTCTGCACGAAGCTCGTCAATGTCCTTTTCATGCCCATACTTGCCGCCATCCACAATCAATAAAAGCACATTGATATGATGCACACAAAAAGAACCTAATACTTCTCAGGTTCATCTTATGATTGTGAGAAAACACAAGCACATGTAGCCATCTCACTTCAAGAGTGAATGGAAAGGAAAGAGTTGCTCGATATCTACCATGCATGCAAACGTGTGGACTTCTACAGCAGAAAACAGTGTCCTTCTGTTTTTAAACTTTGGAAGACACTACAAACACATTCCATGAAACTATGGAGAGAAATCAAACACATACACAGGGTGTAAAATGGAAAAGGGAAAGAAGTTCTTCATTTTAACTGGGTGTAAAACTGAGTGAGAACACTCAGTCTCCCCCACTGCTGAAGAATGTGCAGTCGTAACGGTAAAAAAAA
>JAHKKF010513814.1:57319-76150 GCA_019740295.1 Labeo calbasu | reverse complement strand
TTTTAAAGTAATAGCACTGAATTGGTATTTTTTTGTAGAATTTATATAGATAATTGAAATAATAATTACAGGGCCAAAAAAACATTTTTTTCAGTGTAGACTCTCTATTTCCATTCTATCTACTTGTTTTCTTTTTATTTATAAAAAGACCTTGACCCTCTAATGCTTGCAATCTCTATTCTATTTCTATTCTACTTCTATTCTTTTATTTATTATAAAAATTGACTCTCTAACACTAGGACTCTATTCTATTTCTATTCTACTTCTATTCTTTTATTATAAAAATTGACTCTAACACTAGGACTCTATTCTATTTCTATTCTACTTCTATTCTTTTATTTATTATAAAAATCGACTCTCTAACACTAGGACACTATTCTATTTCTATTCTACTTGGTTTTTTTAATATATAAAAATTGATCCTCTAACGCATGCACTCCCTATTCTATTTCTATTCTACTTTTCTTTTACTTATTACAAAAATCGACCCTCTAACACTAGCACTCTCCATTCTATTTCTATCCTATCTACTTTTGTTTTTTAATTACTATAAAACAAGCTTGACCTTCTAACACTAGTGTTCTCTAGTGTTTCTATTCTATCTACCTGTTTTATTAAAAAATATCTATTCAGTTTCTTTTTATCTACTGTTTATTCTACACTGCGTTAGACTAACCGGGACGTGTCACACCACTGATATATTGTTGCTCTTTTGTTGGTTTGATTGCTTCTGTTGTCCTCATTTGTGAGTCGCTTTGGATAAAATCATCAGCTAAGTGATTAAATGTAAATGTAATTAACTGAATCAGGCTATCTAATGACAACAGGAACAACAGTGCCCTAATGAAGCTGTCCCTTGGTCACAACAGCTCACAAATGAGTGTAAAGACATGACTTAAAGGCATTTACACAACCTACTGAAATGAACACCATTAAAAAGAAATGAGAGACTTCCTCTCTTGGGAAATGATGACGATGTTTCACAAAACAAATATGGATGTACTTTGGTACCAAACTGATACTTGAGCTGTTTACTCATGAATATACTGCATGAATGTAAATGTGGGATTTAAATTTCTTTATGCATATATTATGTTTTTTCTATGGTAACATAAAATTGAAATTATCAATCAATAATCATAAAATTTTAACTGTATTGGTATTGAGTCTAGTAATTGTACTGAAAAGTGTGAGGCATGATAACCATCAAAACAAAGCTGTGATGCTTTTCCCCAATATGTGTTTTGCCTAGCTTAATTCCTGCTTTGCATTGGGTTTCAAGTGCATATGATGGAGTTCACAATTACTTCCTGGCTTTAGGGATGATTTTAATGATGGCAGTGAAAGACTTCTGTCCGAAATACTTTGAAATCGTGAACTGGGGACTGATTTGACATCATTTGACATCATATACAGTAATATTGTGAATTATTTATTTTTAAGTAATTTTTTTGTAATGTAAGTGACACAATTTGGATTTGGAGTTTAGTTTTGCCTTTGTGCAATTGTAGTACATAACAGAGCACATAAAATCAGTTCCCTAAATATCTACCATCATTTTTTCTGCAGTTTTTCCGGTGTTTCTTGCTCTAGGGTTTCCAACTCTGTTTCCAAAGCATAATCATTTGTCTCCAAATAAGGTTGTTCCTCATGCAGTTGGGCATGTATTCTATCATCATAGGTTTTTTCCTGCATTCCTCTAGTCTTGCTGGTTTTTCTCGTCTCTTGTGATAAAACCAACCAAAGGCACAGTGAATAGTTTCAGTAAACAATTTAACGTGTTTATACGTGTACAGCTGTGCTTGTAAAACCAAGCACTTTCATGATCTACATGACAAACAAACTGCTCTGTACTATGAAGTCTCTCATGAACCATACTGAGCTGGTTTACAGCTGAGGTGAGAGGGGTAAATAAAGAGATTCTGAACATATACCGCACGACTGGCCCCTATCTATATTTACATCTTTTAATCGCTCCCTGTACATCCACCATTCCGAGAACACCACTGTAGTGCCACTGTTCCCCCCCAAAAAGGTGTCAAGCCTGAAGGAGCAACCAGTTGCAATAAGACTCATTTTAGATGTCAAGATCCTCATGTAGTAGACAAGAGTGGGTGGATGCAGTCAGGAGGAAGAATACTTCCTGCATCATCCAAACAAATGGGGCTGAATACGTCACTGCTCAATTACCCTTTCTAAACATTTCTCGTTGCCAGAAAAAGTCAAGACAATCGCATAAATTATTTTCCACCCCTATTGCCTGTCAGAAGTGCATGCAACATTACAGTGCAACGTAAGCTGAAGTGAGCAATTTTTGTGCTGTGTCTGAAAGCCACTGTTTGCTGATTTACATTCATATTTGCACAAAATTATAAAACTTACACGTTTAATGAACCTATTGTGTTATATTGTGTTATCTTCCCAGTATTGTTGAAAGAAATTGTGTTATTCTTTGAAGAACCAGCAGATGGCGCACTCATATAGTATGAGTAATAGCACTCATACTACAGATGCTCACTACATAGAAATATATATATATATATATATATATATATATAAAACAGTTGTTATATTACATTATTATATTATATTATATTATATTATATTATATTATATTATATTATATTATATTATTATATGTAGGTAATAGTGATCATTAGTGACCCTTAGTTTCTGACTGTCCACAGATACACCCACACAAATTTCTTAATGCCAGCGTTTATAAATAAATGTTTATGTATTTATGTTTTCGGAAGCATTTCGATATGCTTATGATGTTAGGTTTTTGTAATAAAAACAGATGACATCATAGGGATGTCATGGGCTGGATGTATGTTTGCAGAAATTACCGAAATCTCTCTCCCATTCCCAGACTGTCTTGGCTGCAATGCAGGAGATGCAGTTCCCACTAATGTCTGTATCTATAAGATCACAAACATAAGCAAACGGAAGCATATGCTTCTTATTCCACAGGTCCAGAGGGAACTAAAATAAATATACATTATACATTGCACTAAGAACACAACTAAACTTAAATAGAATTAAAATAGACATACACTGTGATTAAACACAATATCTAAATGTAACACTTTTTTTTTTTTTACTTCAACGCGGACGCCTATGGGCGACTTCCGGTTCATTAGCCGTGGAAATGAGAAGAATAACAACATGCAGTAAACAGTAAAACTGTTTGCACTACAAACCATTGTGCTCATAATTAAAATAATACATTAAAATAAAGACACACTGATTTGCAATATCAAGTACCAAAACGAGTTTTGTACGCTAAAAACAGCTGGAGGCAGATGAGAACGGATGCCACGCCCATAACATTTACAAATGGCCGCGCCAGCTCTAACGGTAAAAATAAGGTGGATAACAATGCTGCCTTAACGTCATGTCGTAATTACCGTAATTCCGAGATGACAACACGTGACATTTTACTCATAGCTTTCCATGTTGTCGGACTCAGAGGTAGCGCCTATTGCTGCGTTCACGCCATATCGTAATTACCGGAATTTCGAGATGACAACATGTGACGTTCTACTCGGAGCTGTTCACGTCCTCAGTCTGGGAATTATGGTTTTCTATAGCAACACTATCAACGCCTAAACAGAGCCTACGTTGGTCAGGCAGTACAGCGGTCATGTGGTACAACTTCAGTCGTAGCTCTCAGAAGACTCCCAGTTCACAAGTTGTAATTACGAGTTCTACGAGGACGTAAACGCTTTTTACAAGTTGGAATCCCGTGATTACGGGAATTCCGATATGGCGTGAATTCACCTTAAGTAGCGCCAAAATGAGCCTGGCGGCGGTCACGTGGTTCATCTGTCACTGGTCCAAGTCATAACTCTCAGAACATTCCCAGTTTACAAATTGTAATTACATGTTCAGGAGCACGTGAGGGCTTTGGCGTTGATAGTGTTACCATAGAAACACGTAATTCAGATAGAGTAGAATGTCACGTGTTTTCATCTCGTAATTACGAGATGGTGTGAATGCAGCATAAATTAAAATAATCATCACGGCCCGCTGGAATACTCGCTTCTGATTTGTCAATAGCCATATTCAGCGGATAGTACCCGCTCATCCGGGTAAAACACTGACCGCTGTTCCTGTTTCTCACGTCACTCCGCGATCCAGTGCTTTTGCCAGTCTTTTTTTAATATCGACGGAAATTACAATAACGAAATTAATATATGGCGCCATCTGTCGGCTCAAACAGTAACAGACTGGATTAAACATGGCCTCGGTTTGTTATGGAAACGTGATCATTTTGATTGATTGCTGAACTCTGTCTCGGACTCCAAGACAACGAAGACGTCGAATAAACAAAGTACAGGTAAGACAAACAAATAGCTGGATGACAAAGAAGTTAACAGAATGGGATGTAACTTATACTGCATATTAATATTACAATATTTAACACTGTGGTATTGTTCCGCAGTTGTGCCAGCATTCGTCTTGTGGCCAAACCAATTGTTGGGCTTTGTATAGGGCTATATTTAGCTATAGCTTATTATAATTTATCTCGTAGGCTATAATTCATTACACTACCAGTCAAAAGTTTTTGAACAGTAAGATTTTTAATGTTTTTTAAAGAAGTCTCTTCTTAGAATTTTGATATATTTTTACTATTTAAAATAACTTGAATTTTTTGAGTTTTCTATTTGAATATATTTTAAAACCAATTTTTACCTGTGATTTTAAAGCTGAATTTTTAGCATCATTACTCCAGTCACATGGTCCTTCAAAAATAATTATAAAATTCTAAATTTGCTGCTCAAAAAACATTTATTATTATTATTATTATTTATTATTATTATTATTATTATTATTATTATTATTATTATGTTGAGAACAGCTGTGTAGAATTTTTTTCAGGTTTTTTTGATGAATAGAAAGTTCAAAACAGCATTTATCTGAAATAGAAATCTTTACTAAAGTTATAAATATCTTTATCATCACTTTTGATCCATTTAAAGCATCCTTGCTAAATAAAAGAAATAATTTCTATCATTTTGCAAAAAAAAAAAAAATATACAGACTTCAAGCTTTTGAATGGTATAGTGTATAATGTTACAAAAGCTTTTTATTTCAGATAAATGCTGATCTTTGGATATTTCTGTTCATCAAAGAATCCTGAAAAAATGTACTCAACTGTTTTAAATATTGATGATGATAATAATAATAATAATGTTTCTTGAACATCAAATCATGTAACACTAAAGACTGAAATAATGATGGTAAAAGTTTTGCTTTTTTAATCATAGGAATAAATTACATTTTAAAATATATTCAAATAGAAGTTTACTTTAAACAGTAAAAATCACAATATTACTGCTTTTGCCGTATTTTGGATCAAATAAATGCAGGCTTGGTAAGCAAAAGAGACTTCTTTAAAAAAAACATGAAAACATTTTGACTGGTAGTGTACATGTAGACATTTTTAAATATTTATTCATTTAAATATTATATTGTTAGTGTCACATTCTATTGATTAGTACAAGGTGTAGAATTAATGAAAGCTCTTTATTGATTTGCCTCAGATGATTAGATGCAAGATAAATGCAAATTTGATCTATAGATTAAATGCTAATTAACAGCAGTTAAACCTAAAGGCCTTATCAGTAAGACAGTATTCACTTCTTCCTTAGAGAATAGGCGATACTCTTTCTAAATCATGACTAAAGATTTGCCAAAATTCTGGTGTCTTATCATCTTTGTCCCTCCTGAGCTCTGTCTATTCCTCTGAGCTGCTGCTGTGACTGAATGTATTTTTTAGCACTGTGCTTTCTGATTCCAGCGCTTTGTGGGTAGAGTATTGCTGTGGGTCAAGGGCTTCATACATTTTTGAATGTTTTTGCTGTATGGCTCTTTTTATTAGTGTAGTTGTGTGTGTGAGGCTGGTGGGCGGTTGGCTTCCTGACTCTTGAGCATGGCCTCGCTCCAAGCTCCCTGCTCCCCAGGCTAATATTTCTGAGGCTCTTCGCCAGCGGTGTGACTCAGTCCAAGTATGACTAAAAAAGGAAGTGCAGTTTATTCAAGAGCAGAAAATGAAAAATAAGCTGCTTAACCTCCACTATTTTTGCCTACAGATAAAAATAGTTTTATTTGTTCACCCTCTGCCGCACCACAGGCTAATAGCCTGCATCTGATCAGGTCAGAATAGATGGATGCCAAAAATATCTAAACACTACACAGACTGCTGGTCTGAATTACTAACTGAACCTTTATCTACATTAAGTGTCATCAGTGTCAAGAGGAAATAATTTGGAAAAAAAAATTGGATAAATTTTAGACTAAGTCAGTGCAGTAAACAAGAGAGACACTAGGTGGCAACTATTCACACAGAACTTGCAAGCATACCAGTTTGAGGTGTTTGTAAATTATCATGTGACTTACTTTTTGGTATTTATGTCAGTGCTGGTAAGTGACCATTTATGTACATTACCAGTCAAAAGTATTTGAACAGTAAGATTTTTAATGTTTTTTTTTTAAATCTCTTCTGCTCACCAAAACTGTATTTGCTTGATCCAAAGTACAGCAAAAACAGTACAATTTTGCAATATTTTCTGTTTTCTGTTTGAATATATTTTAAAATGTAATTTATTTCTGTGATTTCAAAGCTGAATTTTTAGGATCACTCCAGTCGCATGATCCTTCAGAAATCATTCTAATATTCAGATTTATTATTATTATTATTATTATTATTATTATTATTATTATTATGTTGAAAACAGCTGAGTATATATATTTTTTTTTTTCAGATTTCTTTGATGTATGGAAAGTTCAGAAGAACATATTTGTAATATTTTAAAAGTATTTAGCATCACTTTTAATCAATTTAAAGCATCCATGCTAAATAAAAATATTAATTTCTATAATTATTATAAAATATTAAAACTAATAATCAGTAGTGTAATTGTATACTAATTTGTCTAAAAATAAATAAAATTAAATAAAATAAAAAAATAAAAATTTGGAATCATGTACAGTATGTGACTCTGGATCACAAAACCGGTCATAAGGGTCAATTTTTTGAAATTGAGATTTATACATCATCTGAGTTACTAGCAAGTTATTAGCAATGCATATTACTAATCAAAAATTACGTTTTGATATATTTATGGTAGGAAATTTACAAAATATCTTCATGGAACATGATCTTTACCTAATATCCTAATGATTTTTGGAATAAAAGAAAAATCGATAATTTTGACCCATACAATGTATTTTTGGCGATTGTTACAAATATATCCATGCTACCTAAGACTGGTTTTGTGGTCCAGGGTCACATATGAGAAACTGGTGTTCATTTCAAAATTTGTGGAAATGTTTTATTAATTATTTTGTTAATCTGTAAAATCACCAGATAACAAACATCTTTAAGAAAAAGCCAAACCATGTGTATTTTGACTAATTGTTCTGTTAAAATTGTACAACCAAGCATAATAATTCATACAGCAGGGTCGAACTGTGTAAATGTTTCTTGTTCTGCAAGGCCTTGACCAACATAATGCAACAGGGTCAAATGTCACTGGTTTCAGAGATTTATTTTCTTAAAGAGACAGAGCACACTCTGAAGACATTTGCACATTTTTTACACAGCAGTGAACTTAGCTTACATTACAGTGAACCGCTATGTCACCAAGATACGGGATGTAAAGCCAAACAAACAAGAGGAGAAAAAAAACAATGCAGCTACATGTAGTGTTCTTGTGCAAAAAGTAACAAAATATAAATATAAGTATGCGTATGACACCACTAGAAATCCCCACAGTTTTTGACCTCACAAATATGGCATGTAATGTAAAACATCAAGGGCAAGAAGAAGGACTTGGTCAGTTTTGTTTGTTCTCTGTAATACAGCACCATAAACAGCAGGGGAAGCCCTACTTCCATTTTTAAGCTTGCGTAGGGAAAAAGTACATCTGGTTTTAAGATTTAAATTTGAAGAAAGACATTTCAGGAGAGTGAATAAACCCCAAACCTCTCAGACTTGATTAAAGCTGCTGTAAGCAATTTTACTGATGCCTCTAAAAGCAAAAATATTTTTGAAATATTTTTCAGGTTTGTGACGCATCTTGTGGTAGAAGTCGTTACTACACTAATATTACGGCAAGAAGTATGTTTCTCTAAAGTAGCCAAGTGTTAAAAAAAAAATATTAGAGATATTATTTCTCTCTCTTGGCTAACCAACAGCAATTTTTTGGCTGTTTACACTGCCAGACGAGAGAAGTGTTATTTCTCTTCGCAAGTGTTTCTTTGTATTATTATGTATGTTTTATGTGTGTCTCATTTTTAGGGCTCTTATTTTTTTAATAATTAGATATTTTCCTCTCTCTTGGCTAACTAACAGCAATTTTGTGGCTGGTTACACAACCAGAGAAGAAGTATTATTTCTCCCGTAGTCGGTTTTTGTGTGTTAAGCCTATTAGAAAAATCACTTACAGCAGCTCTGATTGACCCATTTCATTTTTCCTACCCATTTTAAGCATGTTTAGGGAACTGTGGTTATGGGACAGGGATTTGAAAAATGTTTCCACACCACCCATTAACCTTTTGTCCTCTCTGTTCCTTTTGCGTTCATAAAAGGTCATTTAACAACTTCAAAATCTCGTCATAAATAAATGATGGGTAAAACACGTGTTGACATTTGGTTGGAGGCCTCTCGATAACCCCTCTGCCTTGACTGAGTGACTGGAGTGCGTCGCGTTGACGTCCCGACGTGTAGGTCTACCCTAGGTGTTCCTCGCCCTGGGCTAAATCAACAACGATTAATCACTGATTGCGTTTATGCTGGTGTCAGCACATGGTTTCCATACTGACCAACAAATTAGTTTTTATCTCCAGCGATATTTTGCTTGGAGCATTATCTCATTGTTTGGGGGTATGCAGGGATGGTGCATTTGCATGGCAAATAGTCATGCAAACAACAATCACCTCACTCAAACATGATGCGCTCTATAGAGTGACGAGTCAGCATTCGGAGGCACTGCGTCGAGCGGCGCCTTCAGGCACTTTTCAAAGGAAGAACGACATTACTTAAGGCTCTCGTGACTATTCGCAATGTTTGTACTTGCGTGGAATGGCTGAAATTTTTGGTCAACTGATGTGCAGGTTGAGGTGACAGTCTGTCTGTGTTTAAAAAACAAAGTTATTTTGCCTCATACAGAAGCTCACCATAGGTCACCATAGTGACTCCAAGGTTAGCTGGCACTGCAGCTCTTGCACAAAAGACAAAAATTAGTCGAGACTGTGTTTTGTGTTGACAGGGAACTTGAAAACATACCACAAGTGACAGATTTATAGTCGTCTTAAATGAGAGCCACTTACTGAGAAAAACCTTGGCACTCAGTTGATTAGGTTAGGCACTTGGACATAGAGCTGGGTAAAAATACAGATTTTCCCGTTAATACGGATCTTCATTTGAACAATTACGAGTTCAGTTATTAATAGTGCACCACACTTCCCGTCCTACAAGACAGCACTGTTTTCTGCTGAAATTACTAAAGTCACACCAAGGACTATAAGAATAACAATAAAGATATAGTTTTAAAAATCTGAGTCTACAGAAAAACTATAATGATAATGACACAGCGGAAAAATATCATTGGAATCACTTTCAAAACTACTTTTTCAGCCCTCTAAACGATAAAACAATAAAGAGCCAATCAGAATTCATCCTGAGCTTGAGCATTTAAAGGCACAGTTCACCCACAAATGTAAATTCTGTCATTAGTTACTTGCAAATTAAGGTATTTTTGATAAAGTCCGAGCTTACTGACCCTGACACGGAAGAGAAGAAATTCTTGAATGAAAGTCGTTCATTGTGTTTTCTCTGTACACAAAAAGTATTCTCATTGCTTCATAAAATTAAGGTTGAACTGCTGATGGCACATGGACTATTTCAACCATGTCCTTACTACCTTTCTGGGCCTTGAACGTGTCAGCTGCATTGCTGTCTATACAGGATCAGAAAGCTCTCGGATTGCATTAAAAATAGAAGATTAACAAATGTCTTACAGGTCTGGAATGACATGAGGGAGAGTAATTAATGACATAATTTTCATTTTTGGATGAACTATCCCTTTAAAGCATTAGCAAAATTGCAGAACATGCTTAAAAGTTAGTTATAGTTATCGTTCTTGGCGTGTACGGGCCTTTACTCCAATTTTACTCCCTGCTGCTGAATCTTTAGTGATATGGTGAAAGTAATCATATTTTTATTATCAGTCATCAATGCGTCATAGAAAGTGAGTTTGCAGTCTGTTTTGAATGTGATGCAATACAATTGACCATGCACCACAAAATGATGGCAAGAAATGTCTTTCTATCGAGTTGTTCTCACAGGGCTGCATGTAGCAATGTTACACAGTGTAGTGCGATTCGCAAAGAAATGAATCAGAATCTTCTTCATGAACTGTAATCTTATTAGTGAATCTTAGGGTCAGAAGGCTCTCGGATTTCATCAACGATATCTTAATTTGTGTCCTTAAGATGAACGAAGATCTTACGGGTTTGAAACGTCATGAGGGAGAATAATTAATGACAGAATTTTCATTTTTGGGTGAACTATCCCTTTTAAGCATCAGTAAAACTGCATCAAAACTGCAGAATAAAAGCATCAATCTACAGAGCATGCTTAAAAGTTATCATTTATAGTTGAACGGGTCTTTACTCCAATTTTACTCCCTGCTGCTGAATCTTTAGTGATGTGGCGAAAGTAATCATTTTTAATATCAGTCATCAGTGCATCATAGTTCAGAAAGTGAGTTTGCAGTCTGTTTTGAATATGATGCAATACAATTGACCATGCACCACAAAATTTGTCTTAGTATCGAGTTGTTCTCGTAGGGCTGCATGCAACAATGTTACACAGTGTAGTGTGATTCGCAAAGAAATGGATCTTATGAGCCGTGAATCAGAATCTTATTCATGAGTGTGTAAATGTGATTGAGATCGTATTTATTTTTTAATGTACAAGCATTTCGGACGAGAGTTTCAGACTGCAAAGACCTTTAATCTTATTAGTGAATCTTAGCAAAAACACATGCAACTGGTAGGGCCAGATCTTATTTTTAGCAGGCAGAATTTTGTGGGAGCAGAACTCAAAACTCAAACTCGCAAACTTCTAGCTTGAATGACACAGAGTCATTTCTTTCTAGTAAATCAAAAACATGTGGTGCGCCTAGTGTAGAGAGATTCCTGAAACATGGTGAACATAGATGAGCTACTAGTTTAAATTAGTCTAAAAGATTTCCTTGAATATTTCACAGCATTAGCAGAAAGATATAACCGAAATAAGAGTATATTCAAATGAATCGGAATCGTAATGAATCAAATTAAAGTCCGAACTGAATCGAGAACTTCTGAATCATAATTAATTAGAAAATCTGTGATACCCAGCTCTACTTAGGCACAAGAATGGCGTTTGAATTTTTGGAATGCCAATATGAAGAATTTAAATATATAAATATAAACATAAGACCATCCACCAAATGGGATCATTTGTTCTACTATAGGCACTCAGTATAAATGATGTATTTTAACACTACTTACATTATCTTAACAGGGTAAAAAACTAAACAAACAAATATCGTTAGAATCCTGCAAATATAAATATCTCAAACATCTAGTGGTCAATTTGATTGTTGTAGGTTTTTAAATTTTAGTTTTTTGTTTTAAAAATGGTGTTTAGGCATAAAATAAAGTAAAAGAAAATCTGCAGCATCTAAAAACAAAATATTAAAACGATCACATCGAGCAAAACATAGCTGTAAGTGATTTACACTTGTTTTCCGTAACACTAGCATGTTAAAAGGAATGCACATTAAGGGAGTGTGGCTTTAAGATTCACCTGTTTGTTAAAGCGCTATAGCTGCAAAAAACCTATTCACACATGTTCTAAAACACTGGCATTTACACTATATATACAGCATCTACAAGTTTACAAACATACACACTCGTTTTAAAGGCCATTGCGGCTGGCGTTTTTGTTTTAAGTTTTACAGTTTTCTTTTTTGGCGAGACGGCCGATCGGTTAGGATATCTTTAGGGGAAGCCAGCGAGGTCGTGAACTGTAGTGCAGGCAGGAGAGAAGATGGAATCCTCTTACTCTAGTGGAGGTTTAGGAGTTAGCATATTGGAAATAATGTCTATGAGGTGGTCTAGGCCGTAGAGGTAGCCGTCTTCTCTGTTACCCTCCACCCAGGTGGCCCTGTGGCTCAGCTCCTGCCCCTCCGGCAATGGAGTCGTCTTCCCAAAGTCTATCATCCACACTTTTGCCTGCTCCCGTTTGTCATGGACGAATAGTAGAGAACTGCCAATCACCTGAACACGAGAGATGGGAAGAGTTACACACGTGCGACACGGAAATAAGTCTGTTCCTTGCATGTCGCATCTTTAGAAGACTTGAAAAGACTCATCACAGATATGTGCGTAAACATGACACAATAGACACAAAGATCCTGTTTCCATTATATTTGTGCAGCAAACATACACTCACTTATTAAACAGATACTAACACTGCCCTGTTTTTCCACCATACAGTTTGTTTTTGTTATCTATTAATGTGACTAAACAAGGCTCTGTGTTTGCATAGGCTGTTCTGCCTCCTTGTATTAAAACAAAGTTCTGACGCCAGTGATGCATGAGGTGTATCTAACGTATTTGTCTTTAAACTCCATTAAAAGAGGTTGTGTAATGCTTTGCATACAACCACGTTGCTTTTCTGGCTTTGAGCATCCGGTGTAATCAGATCATTCGTTCAGCGCTGTTCTTTGCATAGATGCTATTGTGTATTATTAGTTTTCAACATTTTCACATGCTCCTATCACATGGGTGGGTAAAAGATTGCTTTTATTTATTCCTCCATGGTCGTAAGTGTAGCTAATGTGTCTTAAGATGATAAACAAAAGAGTGACTGTTTACCTCGTGTGTTTTGAAAAAAGGTGAAATTTCCAAAATGTCCCTGATCTCTTTTAGTCGGTTCAGATAGGAATGCTGTGGGAAAAAACAAAAGCAATGTGTAAATAAGTATAAAACCATAAAAATCCCCGCAACTGTGGTGTCACATGTATTTATTCAGAATAATATTGTCTGCATGTTATAAAAAGATATAATGTAATGAGAAAATAAGACTTTTTCATTAAATCTACATAAAAATCAAAACTAATTGTATACACATAGAAAGCATATTAAAAATTGCGTTATTTGGTGTAACAGATATATTTATGTAAAAATAAAACATACTTATTCTGACCTGTACTTATTGAAATGTATATAAAATGTATAGAAATATATTTTTATATTTAAAACTTCTTGCTGACAAATGTAAAGGATAGTGACAACTGGTAAATTAATTTTTGTTTTTGAGGGATGCACTGTGATGATTTTTGTCCTAAATATGCCAAGATTTTTGTTGTTGTTGTAAAAAGTGTTTATTTTTCTAAAAAAAAATATATATATATATATATATATATTTAAAAATATAATAAAAAAATAAAAAAATAAATAAAATAATAAAAAATATTTAAAAAAAAATAATAATTTACATTTTATTATCTAAAATATTGTATTTTTATGTAAAAATAAATAACAGGGCACACTGTACACTTTACATTTTTTTAAAATCTTGATTAATGGTCATTTCTACATGTTGTAATATATTTTAATATTTAGAATATTTTAAAATTACATTTTATGTATGTTAAATTAATGTATGTAAAATATAAGCAATATTTAATAATTAAAATAAACAGATAAAAAAGCTGTTGTTCAAAAAATGTTTATATACACTACCAGTCAAAAGTTTTTGAACAGTTAGATTTTTTTTAATGTTTTTTTAATTATGACAATAATAATAATAATAAATTGTTTCTTGATAAGCAAGTCAGCATATTAGAATGATTTCTGAAGAATTATGTGAGTAATGATGTTGAAAATTTAGCTTTGATCTCAGGAATTAATTACATTTTAAAATATATTCAAATAGAAAACAGTTATTTTAATTAGTAAAAATATTTAAAAAAAAAAATTCTGCTTTTGCTGTATTTTGGATCAAATAAATGCAGGCTTGGTGAGCAGAAGTGACTTCTTTAAAAAAACATTAAAAATTGTACTGTTCAAAAACTTTTGACTGGTAGTGTACACAAAGTAAAAAAAACTTTTTTGTAAATCACTAACGTCAGGTGCAGGAGGTCGTCAGGTGCAGGTTTGGATACTAAACAGATATTTAAACCAACATTTCAGTGTCACCTGTAGGTGAGCCACCAATTATTAGTGTCCTATCATATCATAACTTACTATGCTTTATTCTAATGTATGCCACAATATTTACATTACTTTCTGCAGTCGGTGGTTGTTAATAATACATTTAGTGTGAAAATAAAGTCAAGTTTATCTGTAAAATCTAAAGCACATTTATCAGAAGAATCACAGAGCGTTTAAGGGAATCAAGATGCACATCAAGTTCCATGACACACTGTGGACAAACATGGGGTTAAATAAATACTCCACGAGAAGTCAAGGACAGGTTATTTGGAACTGTTTGTCTATAAGGCTGAACTTTAAAGGAAACACCCCTGTTACAACATGGGATTCCTGCCATGAGTATAATTTCTTTGTGTTAAATGCAAACATCTGATTAGTATTTAAACCTGATTGCATTTACAGTCATTTAATGTCACAGGAATGCACATGACAGTCGTGTCAAACACAGCATTATGCAAAGTGCTTTCTGTTTGCATGTGTGTATTTTTCTGTAATATAATCAAGTTTGTGAGCAACTCAAAGAGTGGTTTCCCTGCCAGCAGGTGAGCTTTCGCTGGTTTCAAACAATATAACCCCGAAGGGGCTGCACCGCACAAAGGAAACCCTTAGTTTCACAAACCGCCCTGGGGGGTAAATGAGAGGGTGCAGCTCCACCTGTCACTCGCTTCCCCTTCGTGTGCCACAGGAGACTTTATAATCAACAGAAGGCCCTAAAGCACATAAACACGAGCACAGACTTACCAGGATGTTTTTGTTTCCTTTCACGAAGTCTTGGAAGGCCTCAGTCACTTGTTCTCGGGTCTTAGTCTTTTTAAAATCCCTGTTTACTGTTCCGTCCTCTTTCTGTAGAAGCGAAAGGGTCAAAAAAAGATCAGAAACACAAAGCTAATGCTATTTCTACATCAGGGCATGCTTGATACATTTGTGCCAAAACAGACAAAACATTTTTGTTGCAAAAAACGAGCCTTTTTAAGTCATGAGGTTTTCATAAATCATGTTTTCATGTTGTGGTCTGTACATCAGGGGAAAAAAAAACTATGGAAGCCCATTTCAGCCACTGAATAAAAAGGTACATCTTTTACGTCTTACAATTCTGACTTTTTTCTCAGAATTGCGAATTATAAAGTCAGAGTTGTGTAAAATAAGAATATTACACAACTGAGAATTGCAAGATATTAACTGGCAATTCTGACTTTTTTTTCCCACAGTTCTCAGAATTGCAAGATTATATCTTACAGATCACATGTTCATTAAAAAGTCAAAATAGTGAGATATAAACTCACAATTCTGAGGGAAAAAAGCATGCCCAAAGCGTGAACCCATGTTCGGGAAGGTAGGGAAAACGAATAACGCGTTCTTCGGAGTCTCTAAAGGAACATGGTTAGCTTCTTGCTAACAGTAGCCTCTTACATTGCAGTAACCTACATAAAATTCCATTTACCACATAAACAGAGTAAGAAGAGATGACTGATAGGACAATAGCAAATGATTTGCAGATCCTGAGCACCACTGACAATCTAATTTTGTAAAATGTGTGGTAAGTACTTCCACTCCATTGTAAACACAGAGTACGTGTGACTGCGAATCTCGAAAGTTAAAGTAAAAAGTGATCACGCATTTAAAAGCGATTTCACTGCCCCTCATAAATAATAGTGGCTCCCTGATGCCCGCAATTTGTATACAGTATAATTACCCAACGATATTGTGAGAGAAAGTACTGAAATGTATATTTTTTCCTCTCAAATCATATTTTTTCCCTTTAGGGGTTCCGTAGTACGTGTCAATTTCTTTTTGAACATGGTATCCGTGAGGAACAACGACGCCAGCTCAACATCATTATGTTCGTCTATCGGCCCAACCAGGGTTGCCAGGTTTTCAAAGCAAAACCTACCCAAAACTAGCCCAATCGTGTTCTGGGGGGTGACAGAAACATTTTTGGGTGGGGTCCCCCTTGTAAAATAAGCATTCCAGGGGATAAACATCATGTTATTGGGGTCACTTCAACATGCAGACATAAAAAACAACTCGCGGCAACAGTGTTAAAGTAGCCCAATTGCGTGTGAAAACCATGGACTTGGCAACACTGGTTCCGACCCTAGTTTTAGGGTGTTTGGGTGATTTCTAGAGCAATGCAGTTACCCTAAGTAGTTTTTCATCAGTGTTGATTTTGACAGCAAATTTTGATTTAGTCTTAGTCATAGTCTTTTGACTAAAATGCCATTTAGTTCTAGCCATATTTTAGTCATCTGAATAGTTTTAGTTTTAGTCGACTAAATATCATAATATTTACAGTAGAGTCTAATGGATTTAGTTACAGTGTAATGCATTTATTAAGCATTTCTCTAAAATTGCCAAACTCATAGGTTTGATATTAAGAAAAAAAAAAGCTTGTGAAAATCATTTATTTGTGAATCATACTACACAGAAACTGTGACATGCAGCATGCCTTTATATTAAAATTAAATGAAACCACTTCTCATAAAGAAACAAAAACATGGTCTTCTTTTCAATGAAATACCAATGGTTATATAGGCTAATTATGCATTCTTTATAACAACTTGTTTACCACATTCTTCATTCTTTTGAGCTGACATATATATTTATATCAATAAATTTAGATTAATCTTTATTAGAGCTACTAAAGTGATTCAGTCAAGAGCAGTGAGTGATTTTCTTTCTTTTGTTTCTTGATTAACATCAATGCCACAGACAATAGCAACTAAATTAGGCTGCTGTCCCTTTAAAACCAAACGCACAGTTGCAAGGTACTGAAACACGTCCAATATTCTCCCAACTGTTTACGTTCGCATAAGACCTAACCGAGTGTGTTTACTTGAATACTCATCAAAATGGACCATTTGATATCATGTTGTGTGTATTTCTCGAAAGAATACTCTTGTGTTGTTTGAGAGGCGCTACTTTGGTGTCTGCGCTGGACCGAAAACCGGACCGAATTGAGTTCTCTTTTGCGTCGTCAAATTTATCCTGTCTATAGTTTATATGTCTGTTCATCTCTTACTCCCAGATATTGACATTTTTGAATGTTTTATGAGATGTGCAGCAAATATATGCTAGTATGTCCCGCCGGATTGATCAATAGGCTATGATACAGTTCAAATGTACACATCCAACCACCTAAACAAGCAGCAGATTTGTTCTGAATGAATCTCTTTCCGAATCGTCCCTCCCTAACATTTTCATCTTGTTTTTATTCGTTGATGAAAATGTAAATAGATTTTCATCATAGTTTTTGTCAGGAAAAGGAGTTTTTGTTTTGTTATCGTCTCATTTGCGTCGGTCAAAATTACTCGTCAATGAAATTAACATTGTTTTTCATCATGCATTGCTATGTGGTTCCTAGAATACTCTTGGGTGTTTGCTGGGCACGTAGTTGCTATAGTTGCTTTTATATTTGTATAATGACACTGTAAGTACTTGGTAAAATATCCCCTAAGTATGAGCAGTAATAACAGTGATGTATGCCTTAGTAAACATCTCCAAGGGAACATGATATTGATGGACTGTGGGCGAATAATGCACTTCTAAGTTAAGACAATAGTCACAACAGGCAAAGACGTAATAATAACAAACAACAGGCAGCTCAGCCACAGACATAACAAAAGTCTGCCTGTTATTCAGTAAAGACTTTATTAAGAGCCGCCCAGGGCATCCCCCATCTGTGGAAAAAAAAAAAAAGAGAGAGAAAGACGGAGAGAACCTGGCCTTTGTGCTAATGGAAAGTGCAAAGAAGAACCAATCTTCCCCTATTCATGCAGGACATCTGCAGAGCTCTTGTTAACAAAGATTTATTTTGGAAAGCAATGACAGAGACCAAACATAAGCTTTCTAATCTCCTCTTCCGTGTGTTAATGGAATCGCGGCTGCCTGGTTTGGCTTAATTAGCCAAGGTTTTTCAAGCTTCTCTTAAGTCTTTTTGACATTTTCCATGAGGGTGTATTTACGTTGTTAGGGCTGTGTGCGGTAGGCCGGAATTACAGAACTGAAATCATGTTGTGAGAGCCGTGTCCTGTCACTGACTGATGTCGAGCTCAAAGGACGTGCCACAAACAGGCTGTGTGTATGACAGGAACATTCAGACACAATCGAGCTCTTGAAAAAGGCCAATTCTGCCCCTTCACCTTATTCTGAAATCCAGGATCTAATTAAAAGACATGCCGTGATTCCCCAGATAATAAACAGCACTGCGCATCCAAGATCCCTTTCATTAACTCATGATTCAAACTGAGCTCAATCAACAGCATTTACTGTGGCATAATGTTCACTCTCACAACAAATAATTTCAGCTCACCTTTAAAAACATCAAGGTACAGTGAGGCACTTATAATACAAATGAATGGGGAATTTTTTGAAAGATTTGAAAGCAGAAATGTGCAGCTTGCAATTTTAGTCTATAGTAAGAACTGTTACAGTACTGTACATTAATTCATGTGTGAAAGCTTGTGTGTTATTTGAGCTGTAAAGTTGTTTAAATTATTTATACAGTTATTTTAGGGATATATTTTGTTGTCATGTTGTCAATTAACATTGAATATA